>JAWQEG010003282.1:0-25812 GCA_033782935.1 Petrolisthes cinctipes | reverse complement strand
TGATTTCGGTACTCGAATATACGTTTTACTGCTCATGGGTAAACTATACTACGTAGTACTCGATCTCATTTTCGCATTTGCGTTAGGATTAGAAAAAGTGCCACGATGTATCCCTGAAAACCTCTTGTGTCGCTAAAAACTAAATTCCTGGTACTCCTGTCTTCATGCCTAAATTTTTGTTTATTGATTCTGTATCATTTAATATCCCTGTATGTAGCTTACAAATACCCAAGTTTCACCTGTGTACTCTACCTAATTTTTTCGCAGGGATCGAATTTACTATAGCAATGATAGAGACTAGAGTGTTTCAAGATTTTTCACAGCCGTTACAGAACCAGCTTGTCGTCTGATCCCAGATGCTAGCTAGATTGTCCTTTGCTGCATCATCCCAGATTGTTCCCATAATCTTGTGCTGACGCTCCCTCTCCATAACACCTGGCTCCCACATCTCTCTCTCCACGCCCGCCTCTCATATCCCTCTTTCCCATACGCCTGCCTCTCACGTTCCTCTCTCTCACGTCTGGCTCTCACATCCCTCCCTCCCTCTCCTACATCCCTCTCTTCCACACCTGCCTCTCACATACCTTTCTCTCACAGCTTTTATTTTCTATTAAGGGATAAGAGAACTAAAGACAAGAAGCCTGATTATTGTTCTGACCTATTGAAAAAAAAAAATAAGAGGGAGTTCAAAATCATACCTAATTTCGTATATACTTCTGCCTTTGTATCTCTGTATGTCTTCTCTTTCAATTCTACTTCTCTATTTGTATATTTTTTGTTTTATCTCAGTACCTTTTCTGCCTTTCTGTCTCCTTTCTCTTTTGTCCTCACCGGCCCTCACATTCCTTTCACTCTCCTGGCCTCGCATTTATTTATTTCTTTCCTGATCTCTCTCTCTCTCTCTCTCTCTCTCTCTCTCCTCTCCTCTCTCTCTCTCTCTCTCTCTCTCTCTCACTCTCCTCTCTCTCTCTCTCATCTCTCTCTCTCTCTCTCTCTCTCTCTCTCTCTCATCTCCTCTCTCTCTCACTCTCTCTCTCTCTCTCTCTCTCTCTCTCTCTCTCTCCTCCTCTCTCTCTCTCTCTCTCTCTCTTTCTCTGTTCGGACTGTAATGAAAGAGATGACCAAGGAGAAAGCCATCGAGGGCACCTGAACACCCAGGAAGAGGGCCAACTACCTGAGGGGAAATTG
Source organism: Petrolisthes cinctipes (assembly GCA_033782935.1). NCBI lineage: Eukaryota > Metazoa > Arthropoda > Malacostraca > Decapoda > Porcellanidae > Petrolisthes > Petrolisthes cinctipes. The sequence goes on along the minus strand of JAWQEG010003282.1, from coordinate 24,624 downwards.
GGACATCAAGAGTAATTCAGAAGGGCCGGACGAAGGGACAAGAACAAAATACTGAAAAAGGAAAAAGTCTCGTTCCTGCGTGAGTGTAATGTCCCTTCCAGTTGTAGCTTCAACTAAGGGGGGACAACATGGAAGCGAGGCTGCATCGTTCCCTTACGACACAGAGCTACCCATTAACTTGTCCACATCAGTCACGTGATTATCACAGTTGCTACCAATTTTCATGGCTCCCGGACCACAAACTGCGTGGTAACACCAAGCCGAGACATGGAGAAGAGACTCAGAGAGGCAGTTAGTTAGCATCTGTGACGGTAAATCACTGAGGAATTGTGGTTCTATTCAACTGGCTTTAGTCGTATTTACAATCGTATATCACAGAGAGTTGTCAAGTATGTTATTGATTTGTTTATTTTTAGTTTTATATTGTAATCGTTTGGTTCCTATGATTCGGCGACACGTAATATGATTTTCTTCCTGAACTCTAAATGAGACACGTAACATATTCCTATGCCAAGGTTCACAATTTTTTTTTCTATATTGAGGAAGAAGAGGACGAAAGGCTGAGAGCCTTTCTTCATCAGTAAAATAAAATTAGTGAGAGAGACCCAAAATCCATGTCCAATTTCGTTCGAGGTGCCTAGATACTTTGCGTTGAATGAAATTAATTAATTTAAAGGTGTCGGTACCATTTGTAAGCCTTCTCCCTGTTGCAGACAGCAGTAGAACAAACGTGATTAAACCAATAATTATTTCTGCTAGACTGAGAGAATGAGTATTAAATGTATACCTCCATTCCCTGGATGATCATTTCTGTGAAGGCCACAGCACTCTCAGAGAACCCTGGCCACGGAAAGAACGGTTAATCCATAGGCCACTGCCTCAGATCCTCCCAGTTGGTTGCAGTGTAGGACCACAGATTTCGTCTCCTTGGAGGGTCTAATGGTCTTACGGGATCAATAGGAGAGGAGATAGAAAAAAAATGTCATCTGAGAAGAACAAAGGAAAAAAAAAAAAAAGTTCAACAGTATAAGCAGAAGGATGAGAAGTTAGAAACAAAACAACGATATTGGGCTGATCTCCAAGGTAGTTTGAGATACGGATAGGGTGCTGGAATAGCAGCATCAAGATCGTTGAAGATAGAAATTAATGCTTGTCCACCATCTGGATCAATGAAGAGAGATGAAAACCAAAGGCATAGTGAAAATATAAATTTCTTAAAATGAAGATTCTGAGAAAGGAGAATGAGATAGACTATGTTCCAGATTGGTAGTAAGATAGTCAAAGAATTTTAAAAAGTCAATAGTATCAGGGGGACGAGGTACAGCGCAAATGCGTTGAATCCAACTGGTTGTGAGTTCAGAAGAAGCAAGTTCGAGTATGCGAAAACAAGTTAAGTCATTGCGTACGGATACGCAACATCCAACAATAGTAAGAAACTGATGAAAGAGAAGGAAAGGAGATAGAGAGTGAATTGCTGTCGGTTACTGATGATACAAAGGAATGCAAAGGAAGTACAAGAAACAGGAGGACAGTTCGAGGTTACCTGTTTAGCTACACTAATCTAGACTACGTGCTGAAGGAAAGGATAGAAAAAGGACAAGGCTCCTCCCCACCCACCACTCCCTGAAAAACAGATACAAAAGAACACCTTGTTTGTTATAATGAACGCACAAGGTAATTTTATTGGAAAGTAGGAAGTGGTTGAAGCCGAATTCTAACACTTACTTACCACTAAAAAAATTATGCATTGTGTTTCAATGAGAAAAAAGTGAGATTTAGTGGAGAAAATATGGTTCTCCACAGATGAGAAGTTAGTAGAAAGGCCACGACTACTGCAGTTGGCTTTTCTTCAGTCATTAGTGATAGTGTCTGGAGGTCAGGGATAATTTCTCTAGGGATTCAAACTTTATGGAGGAAAAGAAAAGACTTTGCCTTGTCAGATGATTTTCATGAGATGGAAAACAATTGTAAACGTGCAAATTGATCCGCTGACAACTAAGATTGAAACGGTCTCGAAAAAAAAAAACACATGGACAAATACTGCTTTAAATTGGGTTAGTAAGAATTATTCACATTGCTCGTCTTTCATCTGATGCAGGCCTGTCTTTTGCTCTCTACTGTAACCTACATGTATTCGTTGTGGAGAATCATTGGCTTATTATTTACCACAGGAGACCAAGTTTGATTGTTAGGAGCGTTACGAAGGGGAGGGATAATAAGTTCGTGTTTTCCTCAATCCAATTAGTATTTCTTTTTCTCTGAGCAATGGAGATCTTGGGTTCGTATCGAGGGAAGTGATGTAAGGTGGAATGGGTGACACTATAAGAGAGAGAGAGAGAGAGAGAGAGAGAGAGAGAGAGAGAGAGAGAGAGAGAGAGAGAGAGAGAGAGAGAGAGAGAGAGGGGAATGAAGATATCGTGAAGAAAACCTAGAAGATTTGTTAAGCAGGAGCACTTGTTTCGGAAGTTAGAAGTAAAGAGAGTTAAAGGAATAAGAAACCAAGAGAGAGAAAGAAATGGAAGGTTAAAGGAGAGAAGAGAATTGAGTAGGAGAAATGGAAAGGTACATAGGTGAAAAAAGGCAGAAAATAAGATGTGGAGTAAAAAGGAAAAGTAAAGTTATGAAAGGGGATTAAAGCAGAAAATAATGCGACAATGAACTGTAGAGAACGAAAGGCATAAAGGTGAATAGCGAAGGCAACCAATGACGAGTAAGGAGACAGACTGGTAGATTGAGAGAGAATTGTTTATGGATGGTAGAAGAAAGAACAAACGGAAGTATGGAAGCATATAATTATGCAGAGAGAGATGAAGGGGGAAAAGTAAAGGAGTCAGTTAAATGCAAAACGAAGTGAAGAGAGTTAGTTATGTAGTTAAGAGATAAAAAAAAAATTCTAAAAATTGCTAAAAGTTAAAAACAAATTACTATGTTATATGAAATAGCAAGCTGGTGACGTAGGTTAAATGGATATGAATATTCAAGTTCATAAATGGAGACCAAATGGTAGAGAATGCATGCGTGACAGGAAGAAATTACCAATAAAATACCAAACTGGAGAGACAAAATTTACTGTGGTAGGAAGGAAGGGATGAAGGAAGACATGAATGAAGAAAGGAAATAAAAAAAAACTCCGACGGAGGAGGAGGAGAGGGACGCTTGCTGGAAATGGATACCAAAAGAAGTTGACGGTAGTAACAAGAGAACAGGGGCTGGATGAGAGGGACACGAAGAGGGAAAGGGAAACTGGAGAGAGTAAAATAACAAGGAAAATCAAAACGAGAGAGAGAGAGAGAGATGGGGGGAGGTGAGATAAAAAGAGAGGAAGAGAGGGAAGGTTGATAACTGGGAGAGAGGTGTAAGAGAGAGCGTATGAAGGTGGAAGCGAGGAAGGGAGAAAATGAGAGAAATGGAAGTTACAGTAGGCAAGAAAAATGGAGTTGGAAGAGGTGGAGGAAGAGAGAGAAATATGAAACAAAACAAAGGAACATGAGAGGGAAAGGAATAGAATAAAAAGGAAAGAATCCGAGAAAGGAGGCAAGGAGATGGCACGGTTGAAAAAGTGAGAGAGGTGAGAGTAAAACATATTTCAAACATAACTCTGAGGAAAGTGATAAAGGTCTGAGAGACGAGAGGAAGCCGGAGGAACAGTGATATATTGTGCACTGCTAAAAACAAAACATGTAATGGCAAGGAGCAGGAAAAAGAGGAGGAAGAAGAATCAGGGGAAAATGAATGTGAGAAGAAAAACCGTGTATATGTTGATTACTAAAACATTTAAACATTTTGAAGACTTCAATTTGATTACCTATCAATCTACGTTCTATTAAGCAAAATACATTTAAGTCTTTTATTCTTTCTTCATACGGTATAGTTCAAAGTCGAGGAATAATATTTGTTATCCGGTGTTATATTTTTTCTATATTTTCCATGTCCTTCTTGAAGTAGAGTAACCAAAACTGGACACCATATTCCAAGTTCTAGCGAGTTGCATAATGTAAGGTGGTTTTTGGTATAGTTGGACTGTCTGTACTCCTCGTCCTCTCCCTCTTCCTCATCGTCTGCAACTCCTCTTCATACTCCAGGTCCATGTTGGTGTCAGCGGTGGTACAGTACAGAGCAGATGCAATTGAGACATCCCAGACACCAGCGAGGTTGTGTAGTGCTTGCTCCCTTCATCTGGTTATAGTGATTTGTTTGGAGCTTCACGAATTCGCTAGCACGAATCGAATATGGACTTCTTTTCTAGCTGTTGTTGATGTATATTGTATGAACATTATCCTTTCAAAACCTAAAACGATAATAGACTATCATAACTTTTATTTCAAAATATCTATTTCACATAATTATTAAGTTAAAGTTTAAACGATTACCTTCATCATGAATAGCTGAACATATTGTGTGATACAGTTGATTTATGAACCTCTGATCATAAAAGCCTTCCACACAATATATTTTATGACAGTGAATCATACCAGTTTTCCCATAACTATTAAGAAACGAATATTTATCGAAAGGTGAATAGTGTCTAACATGAAGCTGAAATTTGTTATTGCAATCCTTTGAAATCGAATAAGTCATATGAAGTGTGAATATGTAAATTGCAGTTAAAACATGTAACAGTCCTGCCCTTGAGAATAATATAGTAAAAAATTCTGGTATATGAGATGCACTTTTAAGTCAGGATATTTTTCAATGGAGTTCAGAAAGCATTCGACTGAGACTCTGTGTAATAATATTCTGTCTTATCGTAATTTAAAAAATCTCCTTGCCTCCTTTCTGTCTGACAGGGAAGGGGGATAAATAAAAGACTATATTGGATTTCGTGGTAGATAACTTAAAAGTTTGACATGTGAGACACAGTGAGAGAAACACGTGATAGGGAGTGAAGCAAAGGTGAAATGTTAAGGGTAGGTAAGAGAGGTAAGGTGATGACAGTATATCACTACTTTATCAGATAAGATAGAAATCATAATCATTAGGGTTCCGTAATGTGATACCATAATCATAACAATGAAAAGAATATTATTATTATAATGAAAATAACAACGAAATTAATAGTAATAATGAAAATAATGATTACAATGAATATAACAAAGAATATGATAATGACAATGAAAATAATAATAATAATAATAATAATAATAATAATAGAAATAAGAGCATAGATATAAACAAAACTAATTAATTCTCGTATGGTGTGTTACACGTATATAGAGAACATAAAAAAAATAATTGTAACGGTAAATGAAACAAAATTCATTTGTTTTCCCCGCAAATTTGGAAAAGCTCTTTCTTAGTAAGTGCCATAGAAGAGAGATTCAATTCTGTTGTTTCCCAGCCCATTTAGGAGTAACAGGGAATGACAAGGCTGATTGGTTACACAAGCAGGCAGCATCTGGCTTTGTTGGCAGTTTCTCTAGAGACAGAGTTCCTTCCTTAGATGTAATATCCTTGGTCCGTCATTACATTGAGTATGGATAACTGGAGAAATGATGACTTGACCGGCCGATGAGAGACGACTTTAGTGAAATTCGTCTTATGTAAGAAATTATTGGACAGAAAGACAATATGACTTTCCTTTTTCACTTTTACTGTGGACAAACAGGTATAGATTAACCCAGTACTCCCCACCCCCAACCCCATCCCACCCCACGAGTCTATCTTGGACACTAGCACATAGCCACATTTGTCAACAACACTCCGAGCATTAATTAAGGGTTCGGCTCCCGAGTAAAGTACTGGCTCCGAGTGTTAATTAAGGGTACGGCTCCCGAGTAAACTACTGGCCTATATTTGCTTCACACCCATTTGTGCATCTGTGTGGAATTTGTTTGAGGTGTTACTTCATTACACAACTAGGAAATTAATCTGTTTTGGTGCATAGTTTGTAGGAACCAGTTGCCCTTCATTTAACCAACAACAGAAGGCCTCAGTATATGATTGAGGTGTCCTTTTATAAATATTTTAGAATGTAGCTCGATCACAAAATTGGCCTCCGGTTAGCCATGTTTGAGAAGGAATGCAAATATACTTTATTAATAACAATAGAAAAGATGGATGGCAGAAATAAATTGGATGATTGTGAGAGGAGGAGTGAGGAAAATTGTGAGAGACAGCGGTACTTCAGTGAGGGTAATATAAGAGACGTGTGAGGTTGATATTAAGAGAGAGAGAGAGAGAGAGAGAGAGAGAGAGAGAGAGAGAGAGAGAGAGAGAGAGAGAGAGAGAGAGAGAGAGAGAGAGGGCCAGATAGACATATACAGCAAGAGAGGGAAAGAGCCAAAAGGTCAAGAAAGACATAAACACAGAGATACAAAGGAAGGGAGGGAGAGAGTTAAAGAAACAGGAGAGGGAAAACATTTTGATAGGAATAGACAGATAGATAGACATACAGAGAAGAGAAGAAGAGGATAAAAGAGAGATACGAGAAAAAATATCAAGGGAGAGAGAGAGAGAGAGAGAGAGAGAGAGAGAGAGAGAGAGAGAGAGAGAGAGAGAGAGAGAGAGAGAGAGAGTACAGCAACTAACAGACACCTATGGGAACATGAGTAAGACTGATGGAAGGAAGGGGAGGAGAGAAGACCAAAAAAGAGAAACGAGAAAAATATCAAGGAAAGACAGACATGGCGAAAAATAAAAAGACTAACTAACACTATGGCGATATGGAAACAAAAGTAAGATTGATGGAAGGAAGGAAATCGAGGGAAAATAGTCAAGGAGGCTATGTGGAAAGATGTGCTGGAAAGGGATGGAAGGAGGATAAGGGAAAGTAAGGAATGAAAGAGAAAAATGGATAGTGTGGATGGAGAAGAGGAAAAGAGGGATAATTATAATCAGAAAGAAAGAAGAGGTAGTCAGGGGAGGAAACGCTTATAAGATGTGTGTCATGATTAGGAAGTATGGGATGATCATAGTGAAAATAAAGATTAAAAGTAGCCTGGAAAATAAGTAAAAATGGTCTTGGAATTAATTAGAAAAAGTCAGAGATAAGTTGGGAATGACAGTAAGTGATAGACAAGACAAAAGTGGAAGATAGTTAAGGAGATAATGAGAGATGAAAGTAAAGTATATACAAAGGACGACCAGTAAGGATATACTATGATTATATATTATAGTCCTTGGCCAGGGTGTAAGGGGAAGTCTGTTCAAGGACTATGCTCCGCGACTGTACATACTCAGATCTGGCTGGCAGCGGAGTGTGAGGGAAGACAGTCACTTGTCACTCACTCCAACAACATCTCCAGCTGGTGCTTTTAGCCTGAGCAGAAAAACACAGAGAGAATACACAACACGTGAGACTGACGGAGATATGAAGTGAGATGGAGGTGAGGAAACATGGAGTGTGTGTGTGTGGAGGGGGAAGGACTAGATGACATAGAAGACAAGGGAACGGGGGTTAGGAAAGGTAGGAAGAGAGGAGATGGAGTGAACAGGAATGCATAAATACAGTATATACATTTCCTTCTTCCTGCTGGAGGTTTGCTTTGATTTAACTTGTTCCAAAGAACCCAACCCTCTAACTATTATTCCATTGCTGTCCTCTCTTGTCTAGCAAAGGTTTTCATATCAATCCTTAACTTCAGCATTCAAATCACCTTAATTCTCATGACCTTTCCGATCGACAGCATGGCATCTACCAGAGTCTTTCTTCTGGAGATATTGTTACCCTTGTTTCTGATTCATGGACATTATATATTCGGAACTGAGGTATAACTTTAAGGCTTATAAGAGTGGTATTCCTCTTGACTCTGCCTCATCACATACTCATTTTCTCCTGTAAGCTACATCTCTAGTGTACCTTTTTCCCTATCTTTTCAAATGATAATGATACTACTCTTAACAGTTCCATTCATATTGAACTGGGACATGTTCTATGGTAAATATGATATCACGAAAGAGATTCACCTAAGTAGGAAAGGAGTCTCATTGCTAAGTAGAAATTGATAGGAAAATCGTACTTTTTTTTTCATTGACGCTAGAGCGAACAGAAAACCCGGACATACAGAGGGAGGGAGTACGGAAACACAGAGGGGTAGAGAGGGAAGGAAAAGGGATAACGCTAAGCGAGATGTTGATAAATTTTGTGACAAATACTTCAGAACAGAGTTCCAGATTATCTGTTATAATGTGAAGATAACTCACTATCACAGACGAAAAGATATATTACCAAACAGTTTCAGCGACCCTTATCGCCCATTTCAGTGGTGAACAGTCATTGAATGAATGACATAATTATGTTCAGTGGGTGGAGAGGCCAATTTATACAAGATACGAGAGTGTACAGGGGGGAGGTAAGAAAATAGGAGGATAGGTGAAGTGAGGTGAGATGAGTGACTACTGTAGGACAGAGTGTGGCTGGGGGAAGTTAAATGGTGGAGAGAGGTAAGGATTTTTCCACAAGATGTCTCATAAGAGGATCTAATTCGTATGTTTTATCTCAATTATTGAATTTTTTTTTTTTTATGAATGGACAGCTGCGGACAGGATTTTATAAGCCACCCTTTTCGAGAGTAAGAACTACCTATTTCCCTTATTGAACTGCGAGTCATTGTCTATCTCACCGTTGGCTTTGTTGATCGGTGTTCGAACTCAGATATTACGGTATTATCTGTTATTGTGAGAAATATTCCCACAGAGTGAAAACACGAAACATAGTAAACGATACTATCGAAACGGAAGGAGGGTCAGAGTATTATAAATGGTATATCTTGTAAATATGGTTGCATTAATCATTGTTATTGGATTCCATTTTCAGTTAATTATATATATGGCTAATAGTTAGGTACTGTAAATATTTATGTTTGTAAATAAAATACTTATGCTAATAAAATAGGGAACTACTTGGATATTCCTCCTCATCTTCAAGGAGGTTACAACTGACCTGATCAGAGTCAGTCGCCAGTTAAACTTTGAGTGTAAACACATCAGAACATCGAAGTGAACACACATACAGAAAGTTCCTTACGGTCTTCTACAGTATATAGACACATGCTGTATATTTATATATAATTGTACACTTGAAATAATATAGTGAGAAATTTAATTATTTAATTAACAATTATAGCTCGGTGATAAATTTAAGGTACAGGCTGCCATGGCTGATAGTGGTGGACCAGGGTCCAAGGAGTGTTGGAGAGCAACTGAACAGAGTGAGTCTTCTAAACCTCTCTCAATGTTGAAAATGGTTTGGAAAATTCACTTGTTCGAACTCTGTTCAGTTGCTCTCCAACACTCCTTGGACCCTGGCCTGGTCCAGCACTATCAGCCTTGGCTGTACTCTGTGGACAATAGCAGTACGCTCACAACACATGTTCGCTTCCTAACTCCATTGGCCAACATGTTGATAGGGTTATACTAAGATTGACGATATACAGCATGTAAACTAAATAGACTAGGTAAGTTAATGAATTCATTGATAAAAATAACCATTGACATAATGACGCCATAATCAATAGTATCCTTACTAAAGCTACATAGATCTATATATACTATTAGTCCATTTTGATCTTTACAGTGAGGAGTCTTTAATGATTCCCGAGAGTGATGACATCATATAATTAGTAAGTACACTGAATTAATCGTAACTTAGGTTTCACAATCGTTATATAGATATATTTTGTCTGCCTTTACCCATTTTTTTTTTTTAGTTTCAGAGTTACATGTGATTTAGTACACATATACACTGTTAATATATTTTAGTATTGAAAATATTTTTCATTTATAATTTCTCACCTGACCTAACTAGACCTGACCTTTACCCTACCGTACCACTACCTATTCCTGGTCCCTTTTTCATGTATAATTTGGGCACATGAATTCGTGGTTCAGTCAAAGTGGAAAATGCTCAGCTCCTCCCAGTATGAAATTCCTTTGCGACTAAAAAGATATAATTGAGGCAGAAACTATAATGTGGGTTGGCGATGGTAGACAAATACCAGAGAAATGGAAATTATTACCGAATTACACATGTGCGAGATATCTAATTTTCACTGTGATATGCATTCTTATGGTCAAATTTCTGTAAGTTTGATATAGGTCTTACCTTACGCAACTCCCGGTAGTCTACTAAGGTTAGGTCCCGGTAGTCTGTTAAGGGGAGGATATCTTTTTTGTAAATTGGAGTGCTTCTGATTCCTCCAAACTGTGCCACGAAACAGATATCCCCTATCAATAACATTACGGTCGTCTGTTTCCTGGCATAGTTTGGAGGAATCAGTAGCACTCTAGTTTACAAAAGACGTCCTCCCCTTAACCCTTAATTCGAGGGTGTAGTAAAATTTCGACACTAGCAACAAGTCTGGATTACCGTAGGTGTAGTTTTCATTCGACAACACAGTTTTTAAATTTGTGCGGTCCCTAACAAGATATAGTTTCGGGGTGGCAACAGTGAGCAGTGAGTCAAGACAATTCTCCACCTCCTCTCCCTCCTTCTCACATCCACCTCCGAACCATCTCTCGCCCCTCTTTACCTCCTCTCTTCCTTGTACCCTCGCACCTTCCCCATCTTCCCTCCTCCTCCGAACCATCTCTCGCCCCTCTTTACCTCCTCTCTCTTCCTTGTACCCTCGCACCTTCCCCCTCTTCCCTCCTCCACCACCACAGGTCATATTTCAGGCGAGGTGGCAGAGTTAAGATTAAGTTCAGAAGGCCCCACAAACTGTCTCACTATCACTAAACACACGTCGGGCGGGAGAAAAAAGTGTGGAGAGACAAGAGGTCAGTGGAAAGTTTCAGAGATTGTTGCAGAGAAAAGGACAGTTGGTGCGAGAACACACTCATGTTACACACACACACACACACACACACACACATATATACAACAGTCGCTCCTCACTCGCCCCTCTCTCCACTCTATCATAACAAAATTCGGCAAATTGAATCGTGACGGCAATGGGATTTCCAGGCCGAAGCTCACGTGTGGATGGAGTCTAATAAGTTTTTAACAAGATGGACCCCTGCCGTTCCTCATGTAAAACTTTTAATATCCTTTCCCAGCGTTTTATCAAAGCATTATAAAGTTGGCCCTTCGAAAGGATTCTCGTATATTGCATTTTCCCTTACGCCTATTTCTTTCTCTCCCTGTCTCTGTCTGTCTGTATCTTTCATATTTCCGTGATCGTACTCATTTTTCTCCTACTCTTCTTTGATAACATTTTTCCATTCACTCTTTTCCTAATCGCTGTCAACGCCCCACTCCCTCTTCTATTTCACTTCATTTTCCTTTACTTTGTACCCTTTATCATTTCGATTTTCCTTTTCCCTCACTCAGGGATATGCTGTATCAGTGTTTCAGTCACTGTTTGCACTAAGTATAAAATCATACTGCTTCAAAGTAATTGTCCAGAAGAGTTCATGTTCCCGGAGACACCTCTGGTGTAGGATACCTAACCTGCTCTATCCTTACTGGATTGCAGGTAGTGGAGTCAGACCGAAACAACCGACCGGTGAACTGTCTGACCAACACACACAGTGAAGTGGAGATAGAAGCCGCTTCTTTTAAACGAAATTTTCTATAAAAAGAGATTGTAGGATATTAGGAATAATTATTTAATACTGCATAGGGTAATAAAGCTTGAAAAATGTTTTTTGAAATATTTCGTTATACTGCTTGAATGATAGAGATATGTTGTGTGGTTTGTTGTCTGCCATTCAGTTCCCTTATACTTCCCAAGAAGAATGCAGAAACATTGTTCTCTACATACTCTGGGTTTGCATATTAAATTTTTAGAAGTAAGAATTATGAATACTTTGCAAGTTATGTAAAAACTCTTATCTCATTCGTAGTTGTATGAGTCTCAAGTCATCATCCTGATAAAGGCATTATGCTGCTAAATACTAGGTGACTTATTCCTGCAAACTTTTTTTGTGCTTCATTGCCCATTGCAGAATTACTAGACATTATCATTACTAATATCCCACCATCTCATTATTTTATCATTCATTTTAAAGAAGTGGCTTTATTCTTAGCTTCACTGTGTTTGTCGACAGTTCAGAAAGGATATGCAGGTCAAGTATCCTCCATCAGGCACGCGGCTGTACTATGGTGCACAAACGTTCATCCCCTAAGCCACAGCCCCGTAGTGTGGGCAATACTTTAAGGGTTTAGGTTCCCCTTTGGCCCCAGCCAATCCTTTTCAGTTCTTTAATTGTTCCTCTTTTCCTTCTATTTCCTTCCTGCTTGTTGTCTTGCCTCTCTATCACCTTCTTCTGGCGCTATATGACCTCGCTGTTGCGGCGCCTAATACCAATCAATATATGTGCGTCACTTGTGTTACGAACGACAGAGGTAGGCTTAGGGAATAATTTTTGTGGATCATAGTATGTAAGCTCAAGAAATAACGACAAATTGTGTAAATATGCCTAAATATCTGTTGGTACTTATGGATACCCATTCCATTTCTATGCTCTTCTTCCATTTCCCTTCATTCACCTGTATAATCATGATCAGAAGTACTGTTATATCCTCTATCGTTTAGGAAACCCTTGAGTTGCTTTGCATTGTGAATGAGAGGCCGCAGACGAGCCATAGGTGCATCTGCGGTTCTCATCGACTTTTTTCTATTCGGCATCCGTTACGAAAAGATGGAATGCTCAACAACTTTTCATGCACGACACGATCTGCCGGTGGAGATCCCGAATCACCGCAAATGGACCAGATTAAGGATTTCATTGAAAATTTTGCTTATTCGTTGCGGCGTCGGGAGCTTTATTCACGTATGTGTTGACCTTGCTATCATCTCCTCTTTCTCCCCCTCTCTCTCTTGTTCTTTGATCCTCCATACTGTCTCTATCTCCACGGTCCTTCCTCCTTCCCCCTTTCCTCCTCTCTCCCCTCTCCCTCCCCCTGGGGTAGGGGGCTACCAATACTTCCCCAGTATCCCTGCTTGTCGTAAAAAGCGACTAAATGTGGCTTTCACTTCTTCAACTGTCTTTTTTTTCATTGGTTACCTTTTGTGCTTACTGTCCAACCTCTCAATCACCTTCTTCCTCAGGCGTTATATGACCTCACTGTTGTGGCACCTAATATCAATCAATCAATCAATCTCCCCTCTTCCTTTTCTCTTTGATCCTATCTCTATTCCCCCCACCTCTTTCTACCCCCTCCCTAACCATCACCTAACCCCTCCCTTCAACCACCTCCTACCCTTCCCTCTTCTCCACTCTCAGGCTTCCCTCTCCCCCTCCTCTTTGATCCGTCCTCACACTCTCTCCATTTCCTCCTACGGTCCTCCTCCTCCTCCTCGTCATCCCTTTCACTTGCATATCGGTGTGACATGAGAAGAGAGAAAGGGTAAAAGAGGGGAGAGGAGAAGAGAGTAGATGAAAGGGGAAGGGAAAAGGGTGAAAAAGAGAGGCGAAGAGGGAAGGTGAAATGATGAAAGGGAAGAAGAAAGATAATATGAAAAGGGGAAAGGAGAAAGGAGGAGAATGGAGAGGAGAGGGGATGAGAGGTCAGGAGATCAGATGGGAGGAGATAGATAAAGATGAGAAATAGGAGAGCAGAGGAGATGGAAGATGAAAGAGGAGAGAAAATAGGGGGAGATGAGAGAGAGGAGATCAGATGGGAGGAGATAGATAAAGATGAGAAATAGGAGAGCAGAGGAGATGGAAGATGAAAGAGGAGAGAAAATAGGGGGAGATGAGAGAGAGGAGATCAGATGGGAGGAGATAGATAAAGATGAGAAATAGGAGAGCAGAGGAGATGGAAGATGAAAGAGGAGAGAAAATAGGGGGAGATGAGAGAGAGGAGATCAGATGGGAGGAGATAGATAAAGATGAGAAATAGGAGAGCAGAGGAGATGGAAGGGAAGAGAAGATGAAAGAGGAGAGAAAATAGGGGGAGATGAGAGAGAGGAGATCAGATGGGAGGAGATAGATAAAGATGAGAAATAGGAGAGCAGAGGAGATGGAAGGGAAGAGAAGATGAAAGAGGAGAGAAAATTGAGGGAGATGAGAGAGAGGAGATCAGATGGGAGGAGATAGATAAAGATGAGAAATAGGAGAGCAGAGGAGATGGAAGGGAAGAGAAGATGAAAAAGGAGAGAAAATAGGGGAGAGAGGAGAGGAGAGGAGAGGAGAGAATGGGGGGACTGGCAAGCAGGAACATTTCTCGATTTACAGAAGGGCACTGACAGCAACAGACAGAGAGTACAGATGCTATAAAGGAACATGAATTTTTTCCCCATCCGAGAGAGAGAGAGAGAGAGAGAGAGAAGAGAGAGAGAGAGAGAGAGAGAGAGAGAGAGAGAAAGAGAGAATGAGAGAGGAGAGGGTAGGAAGGGGAGGGGAAGGAGAAGAGATGCCGAGAAAAGAGAGAGAGAGAGAGAGAGAGAGAGAGAGAGAGAGGAGAGAGAGAGAGAGAGAGAGAGAGAGAGAGAGAGAGAGAGAGAGAGAGAGAGAGAGAGAGAGAGAGAGAGAGAGAGAGAAAGAGAGAATGAGAGAGGAGAGGGTAGGAAGGGGAGGGGAAGGAGAAGAGATGCCGAGAAAAGTGAGAGAGAGAGAGAGAGAGAGAGAGAGAGAGAGAGAGAGAGAGAGAGAGAGAGTATGAGTGGAGGAAGGGAGAAAGGTAAAACAGTGAGAGGTAAAGAGAACCAGTGAAGGGAGGAGAGCGAGTAAAAGAGAAGAGAAAATCTGGAGTGGGAGAGAGGGAAAGGAAGAAAGAAAAGAAATAGTGAGCATTAGTGGTAGAGAGAATTCTGCTTAGTTCCATAGGGTAGTGATTATTACAAAGTTTATAGATTGGTTTCTAATCATATAAAAAATATAGCAGGGTTACAAGTAACATTTTATCTTTTTTATACAGTTAGTCTCCTTAGTCATCTAGATCTTCAGCAAATAACCGGTAAGGGCAGACTTTTTTTTTTTTTTTTTTTTTTTTTTATTGCGCCGTAGCGTCAATCAACAGGCAGACAACAATACACAAGGGTAGGCGGGACTCATGAGAATCCAATGACTACACACACACACACACACACACACACACACACACATCACGAAAACATAACAGAATGAAGCACAAGCATACAGACAAATATTTACATTATGACCTACTTAAATCCACCAAAACGAGGGTGGCGTACCAGAAGTTCCTCCAGTAGGAAGTTTATTCCATACCACAGGGCTTTTATATTTTGTGATCGTGCTCCACTAGCAGTTATATAGTTAGGTACAGTACACATTGTTTTTCTTTTTTGTACTGCCTCTAATTACATAGTGAACATAGTGAAATAACCTCGAAGTTGGACCCCTTGACTGTCAGAGGTCCTGCACTAATAACGCTATAGAACCTCCACACCACTTGTAAAATGGGATATAGGGTATTGATGATGATTATATGATGGGTTGCAAGTAGGCTGTTAATTGTCAGATCAATATTCTCGTAAGATTAAATGAATATATAACCACTTAAGTCACCATTATGCGAATCGAAACGTTTGACCGCAACTGTACCATATAAACAAAAATGCAATAGATTTTCAAAAAGTTGCATGTAAATTAATAAACACAGTAGAAGCTATTTTGAAAAGCGGACATAAAGAATTTACATTATAAAGTATGATAGCTGAATGATTTGAAACTAAAAAAAAATAGAAGGAAGGAAAAATATACAATAAAAGTTAAGAGATAAGAGTAGGAATGTCAAAGAGAGATGAAGCTGAAGAGATTAAACACCTACCTTTTTCACATGTAGAGTAAGATATATTCGACTAAGGACATTTGATTTGAGGGTAATAGAAGATCGCTCTAGTTCTGCAAATCATGTTGGACGAGGGAGAAGGTGATGTAGAGGTGGGATAGCAAGCACAAGACTGAATAAGAACAATCTGGTAAATGGCGAATAACATTGTAATGATGGATAAAGATTGACACAGCTATATTAAAGAAGTAGAGGGCCAGGAAGAGAGACAAGGAAAAAGAAGCCAGGAAGGGAGGGAGGGAGGAAAAATTAAAAACAAAAGAAAAATAGTGTCAAGAATGAAAAATGAAAAGAAAAAGAGGGTGGGGGAGGAGACAGCCAGAAAAAAAAGGTAGTAGAAGAATACGCAGCTGGAGGGGTAAAGGAAAAAATAAAAAAAGATAGTGAATGTTACTGTGAGAGACAAAAAAAAAGGTCGAAGAGAGTCGAGAGAGAGAGAGAGAGAGGGGGAATGGTAAAAGATGGTGGTAGAGACAATGCAGTGAGAGAAGTGCAGGAAGGAGAAACGGAATAATTGAAAGAAGTATAGGAAGGAGTATATAATTTAATAAAAGAAGTACACTCGCAATCCAAAATATTATGTATCCAGGCTTGCTTTGAAATTCTAAGATATTTTGTGAATACCGACCCAGTTTGTCCGATCGTTCAGCCTATCTTTAATACTGACTTCGTCTTCTCCTGTCAGCCAAGGGGGAAGCGAAACTTTGGATTTGTGTCCTGTACGTACAGGGAGAGGAAAGATTGAGAAAGAGACAGTGGGAAAGTATGAAAGAAAGATCAGTAAAAACTTGGAGGAAGAGGAATAATGGGGTAAGAACAAGGAACGGAAGAACGAAGCAAATAAATGCAACGAGAGAGAGAGAGAGGAGAGAGAGAGAGAGAGGAGAGAGAGAGAGAGAGAGAGAGAGAGAGAGAGAGAGAGAGAATGGGGAGGTCAGGAGAGGCAGGCATACTCGTATATTATGGGATGTTTTTTTCGCGCAGAGAGGAGACAAAATGGAGTAAGATGACAACCAAAGAGACAGGCAGACGCTCATTTGTCAGTGATGAGGCAGCTCAGACAGGCTCACACCCTCACATTTTTACCCCAGCCTCGATTTACCCCGACGTCTAATGGATTAAGGGGGGCTGCTGATTCCTACAAAATATGCCAGGAAGCAGGTTACTTTAGTACTGTACCAGCATGAGAAGCTTTGTTTTGGAGCCTAATTTGGAGGAATCAGTTTTGACCCAGATGCAATTTACCTCCAAGGCCACTGAATTTAGAAAACTCGTCTGATTTTTTCTAGGATATGCTAAAGATAATGTTTCTCCAGTATAGGATGGAGGGATCTGTTTTCAATCATAATTTAAAATGATTCAGTAGTCATCCTGTTTATTCCCCTTCAAATAAAAACAAAAATGATAGATGGGTAGCACTCGGTAGACCACATTAAAAAAGAATTAATGTGTCACTCCTGTTTTGATACACTACTCATCAAACTGAAGAATAGTAAGCCAATTTCAGCGCCTCCGCCTTCCACGTGCCTGATAAAGGAGGAATAAGAGAAGGTCAGAGTGTATGGGAAGACCGAGAGCTGTAGAAATATTGGACAAGAGGGGAAAGGTCAAGGAGTATAGAAAGCAGCAACAGTAGGAGTAGAAGAAGATGGAAAGAGTTTAGAAAGGAGGTGGAATAATGATGAAGGATGTATATTTGGTTGAATGAAGGCGAGACAGGATAGAGGGATGGGGAAGGAGAAGAATGGGGAACAGAAAACAAATGAATAGTGGTCCAACTAGAGAGAGAAAAAGCTGACTCTGTTGCGGGCTAAAGCAAACTTTTTTTACGGCGACTTTATTTTAAGCACTGTTTGTAGCTGCAAAACTAAATGTGGGAACTGTTTCATTTGATATTGACACACGAATTCATACATCTACGGACGTGAGCACACAGATACAAACAAACGAAAGAGCACCTACATGGCTCAAAAACTCACAAACACACACACGCATGTACAATTGCCTGCATTTATAACTGGTACAGGAGAAGAGGACTGACAACGCTGAGTGTACCATTTATAAGTGCTGGCAACTGTACAATCATATGACAAAAATATACACAGACACCTGAATGCATAAAACACATGAATCAAAAGTATAAACAAACACACACACACACACACTACCTTACACAAAATAGAATTATCTGTTTTTTCCCTCCCTTGCCCCATTTTACACTTTTTCCGGGCCTTCCACTCCTTTTTACACATTTTTTGGCCTTTTGTTGAGACGAGGGAAGAGTAAAGTGATCAATGGAGAAAATTACTAAAATTTTCTGGAACGCGGCCAAAGAAAACAAATAACAAAAGGGAAGACGAAAAAAATGAAATGAATTTGGGAGACAATTTGGAGTTAATCGAAAAATTATGTGGTGAGAATTATCGTGCTGGTAGATAGGACTGTGCGCAAGAGAGAGAGAGAGAGAGAGAGAGAGAGAGAGAGAGAGAGAGAGAGAGAGAGAGAGAGAGAGAGAGATTTATATATATATATTATATATATATATATATATATAATATATATATATATATATATATATATATATATATATATATATATATTATATATATATATATATATATATATATATATATATATATATATATATATAACCTTTTTCTGGTTATATTAGACTCGCTGTTGCGGCGTCAATATCAATCAATTAATCAATCATACAAATTCAAGGGAGTATATAGGGATCAATTTTTAAAACAAAGTTTGGTGATTCAACTTATTTATTTTTAAAACTTTTGAGTCTCGAACAATGAAATGCCATGAAAATCTTTTAGGAAGGTGATTTACTTGTGTTATCATGATATGTATTGTTACTATTAATTGAGAAGATTATGCAAGAGGAACTGACCCTAATGATAGTGTGAATGGTAGAGGAAGCATTCTTTTATTTCCACCATTAAATGTATAATTTTTTTTCAGTATACTGTATAGGCCTACTGGGGAGTTTTTTTTTTTTTTTATATTGAACGAATTTCAAAGAGTATATTTCGTGACTGCAGGAACCTATTGCATAAGACTAAAAAAACATAGAGTTTGAGTGAAGAAAGAGTAGACGGAAAAATGGTGGGAAAAGGGAAGCTCTGAGTGGATTGAGACTAGAGCAGAAAGGGGAAAAAGGAAGTAAGGGAGAGCTGCTGTATAGGAGGTGAGTGGTGGTAGAGAGAAAATGGGTGTGGGGGTAAACGGGAAATAGGTTGGGGAATGGAAAATGTGAGTGGGAATAAGACGAGAGTAGAACAGGAAGGTAACAAGGTAATCAGGGCCTGTTTCATATATATAGACTTAGAATAATTAACAGATTTGAGAAGTAGTAGAGAGTGAAAAGGGGTGAGAGAGAAAATATTTGTTGGTAGTTAAAGAAGACACAGAAAAGGTTTGGGATGGGAAAATGTTAGTGGGGTTGAAACAAGAACAAAACAGGAGAAGGGGGCGATGTAGGGGGAAAAGGAAAACAAGAGAATAAAACGGATTATGGGCAGGGAGAGAGACAGAGGAAAGAGGGGGGCGAAAAAGGGAGTTATTTAAACATCTGACGAACAGGGAAATTCACTATCGTATACACATACTTTCCATTTATTAGCTTCTTTTACGTTTGGTCTTTATTGTTTTTTTATTCATTCATGTATTATTTCTATTTTTTTTTTTTTCCATCTATTCCTTGAAATTTTCTCCCCTTTTATGCTGTTATATTTTCTAGACAATTTCTTCATATTCCATCATCGATTTTTGTACCTTATAGTTCTCAAATAAAGTCCTTTAGTTTCATCTATACTGTATTTCATTTATACCTTTCTTGTTTTTCATCTCTTAGGATCATCTCTTCAACCCGCTTCCCAATTTTATCATTTCGTCTTCATTCATCCTCCATAGGGGAAGTTAGTTTTGTCTGTGGTGATGTGGGCAGAACTTTACAGGTATTGACGCCCCTCAGCCCCACCCACTCTCTTTCAATTCGTTAACTGTCCCTCCTTTCCTTTTATCTTGCATTTTGTCCCTCCTCTCTTATCACCAGCCCCAGCCACTCTCTTTCAATTCGTTAACTGTCCCTCCTTTCCTTTTATCTCGCAGTTTGTCCCACCTCTCTATCACCTCCCTCATCTTGCCATACCTATAACATTGTCTTTAGGCCAAGGTCGGTCAAATATCCTCAATCAATTAATCAAATCTTCATTCTTGAATTATCATCTTGTTTCTCTATTTCTCCCCAAGTCGTGGTTTTTGTCATATTTATATTTCTCCTCTTTTCTCGCTTTATACTGTTACCTTTTCTCTTCCTCTATTTTTTAATCCACTTTATTTTCCTCCCCTCTCCCTAGTTCACGTTATTTCTTTATTCAATTCATTTTTGTATTAGTTTTCTGTGTATGTGCGAGTGTGTGTGTGTGTGTCTCTCTGTCTTCCCTTGCTCTTTTCAGTCCTGGTTTTATTTTTCTGTTGATCTCTGCCCGTTGTTCTTTTTTTCCTGTTCCTTTTTCACACCCCATCCTCTCTCTCTCTCTCCTCTCTCTCTCTCTCCTCTCTCTTCTCTCTCTCTCTCTCTCTCTTCTCTCTCTCTCTCTCTCTCTCATCTCTCTCTCTCTCTTCTCTCTCTCTCTCTCTCTCTCTCTCTCTCTCTCTCTCTCTCTCTCCACCCTGAACCTTCGTGGGATAGACTCGGCGGTAATATCATAGCAGCTATCGAGTCTGAGACGCTGTTAGGCCATTGCTCATGTCTTAAAGCCTCTTCTGCCCGCTTTCCCCGTCCAGAAGAGGCCCGTCGGTACGGATGGAAATCACATGGGAATGTATCGAGATTTTCGACCCTGTTGGAGGAGGTTTGGGTAGCCGCCTCATGCCCCGATTGTCAGACTTGAGTAATTTATGTTCCAATTGAATCGTAATGTAGAAATGAAGGCCGGTTTGTATTCCAATGGGCTCCGTTTTTCGATAGTGTAGATTTAGATTTTTTTTTTTTTTTCCTCCTCATTTCTCGGCACATTCTGGGGCTACACGTGAGGCAGTGGATGTGACCCACTAATGTACTGGGGCCACTACTCTTGATGAACTCCCTCGCTGATGGTTTCGATTTTCTTATTGTATGTAAACTAGATATGAAATATTATAGTTTGTTAAAATGTTGGCTGCTGTTCCTATATGATAAAACAGTAGTACAGTCGGCAGCATAAATTCGAGTCCATCTCATGTACTTATTAGTGCTAATATGACCAGATAGTTGCATTCTGAACCAGTTTTTATTCCAACAACATACGTAATTTACCATATGAGAACTATATCTGTCATTTCTGCATTAAAATTGTATTACAACATCACTATACATACGCAGGTAGAAATGAAGCGAACTTATGCTGCCGACTGTACATATTTGTGGGTTTGTTAGTGTGTCTGTTCGCACATCAAAACTCAAACCATATTCGGAGTAAGCACGTTCCGAGCATGTCCACTCGTGATACATAATCCTGACCAGAGACGAATGGCAGGCACTACACATACCCTGCATTCGAACACAGCCTCTATATGTGTACAGTCGGCGGCAGAAGTCCTGTCGCCTCACCTGCTTTACCGAGACACACACTGTTCATGGACTCGAGAAATACACACGCTATCTACACACTTAAAATCTCGAGTCTCTGAACATTGCGAGCCTCTCTGAAGCAGGTGAGGCGACAGGACTTTTGCCGCCGACTGTACAGTACTGATTGGGGAAATGAGCAATACCAGGCGATTCGAAGCTTCTGCTCCTCACACTCTGGTCAGAAATTATGTATCACGAGTGTCCCTGGCATATTTCTAGGGGGAAATTTTAGCGATCGCCGTCTAAACCAAGACCAAGAAGTGTTATTGGTCTTGGCCTAAACAATCAGAGCCCGAGTAGCAATGAAAGGCTAGTAGGCAACGTCAGGATTTTTTTTTTTTTTTTTTTTTTTTTTTTTTTTTTTAATTATTGCGCTAGAGCGTCAATCAACAGGCAGGCAACAATACATACGGGTAGGCGGGACTCATGAGAATACAATGACTACAACCACACATACACACGCACACACACACACACCAACGTCAGGATTAGCTGGTGAATAATGATAGTTGTATAAATTCTTTTTCTACCAAAGTTTCAATTAATTCAAAGCAAGGTTTGGCCAACTGAATGGAGATTATTATGATTTCTTTTTGGGTTGGATCCATGCAGTGGTATGAATTTCAAGGATTGACTAGAGATTCCATATCCTATTATATTCTCGTGAAAATTGACGGTCTAATACATAAAGCATCAATTCCAATTTTGATTATGAAAAGGTTTACATTAGGTCCATCTTTTATTTTAATTCAGAGGGGTCTGTTTTAAAGACTTTAATAATAAACACCATTAAGTTTGTCATCAAAAGTTACCTCGTCGAGTTCTTCAGAATATTCTATCAATGTAGTGCTTTAATTGTTGATTGGAAGCTTTCACCAGTTTCATCATTAACGAGTTCCTAATCCCTCCTCTCTTCGACACTTCATAGCCTTCAACGCACATTGTTTCTATCGTGGCTAACTACAGATAATATCATATAAACGAGAACAGACTATTGGCAGTTAAAGGTTTGTAGGCATAATATGAAGTAATATATCAAATCCTATTACTATATGTATTGCTACATTTTTTAGCATAGTTTGGAGGAAGCAGTGGCCCTCCATTTCATCAACAGCATAATCATGACACGTTTAATTGCATTACCGTAACCCTTCCTTCCACGGTTCGAGAGAGAGAGAGAGAGAGAGAGAGAGAGAGAGAGAGAGAGAGGAGGAGGAGAGGATGATCGTGGTGTGAAAGACAGAACTTAACAACTCACTCATTTTTTCTCTATGTAATCATCCACTTCCTTATAATTGTTTTTTCACGACCTTAGAAGACAATAAAGAATGAAATCCACGATCAACCTATAGTGACGTCGCTCTGTCAAATAATTACCTACAGTCGCGAGCTGATGGTTGGAGACACGCGCACACTCATTATGGGGTCGCTTCTACCTGACGAGTAATGGGGAGTGAGAGAGGAAGAAGGGAGGGTATGGAGTGGCTGGTGGAGGGAGAAAGAACAAGAGAGACGCCAATAACCGTGGCTGTACAGACGTCTTTCTTTATCTTAAGGATTTATGGTGACTTTGGGCGATGGACTAATGGAGATGGAGTTCACATTAATAAACCTATGTATTGAATTTTAGCATTGTCATCATATTTTTAAGAGTGATCTCATATGTAATTATTGTTCGATATCAGAACTGTATTGACATCAGATAGGATGGTTGTCTATAGAACTTGACTTATTTATAAAATTGCTATATTCAAGATAAATGTGTTTCAACAAGAATTAATATTACACAAAATTACGAGAACCACAAGTATTTATAATTATGCGAAAAGAAATTCTGTGGACGGAGTGAGACAGAATCTCTCCTGCAGAATATAGGTTTATTTCCTGCATGGTGAAGTGAGGGTTCGAGTCAGGTGAACCGCAGGCGCTTGATCCCACACCTTTTAGCTTTCGCAGGCTTACCAACTTACCAACACGGGAAAAAAAAAGCTTGTTCTACATTACATATAGTGTATAATTGGATTACAAGTAAATGTCTAATTTCTGCCATAACAAGGAAATCATTAACCGTAGGCATAGTAGAATAAAGCTAGTTAATATTTATAGAGCATATGATAATCAGTGCTGCCAACCTTGAGGTGGCAGCCTTCATGGCAAAGAGAGTGAGACTCAGAAACTTATTACATGTCCAACAAAGTGTTCTAGATACAGTGTGTATTTATCCTTAAAAATAAGGGCTGTCGTCAAATAACTAAAAACATTAAATTATAATATTGTTGTTGATTGCAGAGAGTTGCTCACTGCTTGTGTTTTTTACTGTTGAAGCGAGCCCCACAATCTTATAATGACGAGTGTTTAAGTGCACACAGTAATGCAAAGGATTAATCCAATGGAAGACTACCATCTGGCTATTAAGTTTAATACTTACTTTATGGTGATATTACTGCACCTTGCATGCCACAATATTTAAATTATAAAACTCTTAATAGTGACAACGTTAAAGTAAAAGACAATATACAGTAATACAAATTTCAGTCTCCATTTCAATAAATTAGCTGTACCAGATATTTTCATCAATTAATCTGCATGTAACTTTAGTGTATTTATATAATATCTTCCTGCAATACCCATAGACTTTGAAGCTGAAGATGGATGTATGTGTCACGTTAGGTCTCTAGCTACTGCCCTTCCATCCTTGTGCCTGTTGGTGGCGATGTACTATATATATTGCGTGTCATTGGTGCATATATCGAAACCCAATACTATAGAGACGTAGACCAGGCACATTAGTTTTCTTCCTCTAGCCCTACGTTCACCACCGTCAAAGCCAGGAACACCAACTCCATTGCCACCACCAGCACTAATGTCAACGCCAACACTAGCACCAATACCAATAACATCATCCCCAACACCACTGCTACCACCAATACCACCGCTATCACCAACACCACCGCTACCACCATACCACCGCTGCCACCAACACCACTGCTACCACCAAGACCACCGCTACCACCGCTACCACCAACACCACCGCTACCACCAACACCACCGCTACCACCAACACCACCGCTACCACCAACACCACAGCTACCACCAACACCACTGCTACCACCAACACCACTGCTACCACCAACACCACTGCTACCACCAACACCACTGCTACCACCAACACCACAGCTACCACCAACACCACTGCTACCACCAACACCACTGCTACCACCAACACCACAGCTACTCACCAACACACCGCTACCACCAACACCACCACTGCTACCACCAACACCACCGCTACCACCAAACA
>JAWQEG010003281.1:0-56713 GCA_033782935.1 Petrolisthes cinctipes | reverse complement strand
AAACTTAGAATTGACACCAGAATTGCTAACTTATTTTATTCTGCAATTATACAGTCTGTTTTGTCGTTCTCAATCACATGTTGGTATGGTAGTTGCAGTAAAGAGGTGAAGGGAAAACTTACTAGGATAATTCGAAATTGTGTGAAATTGGGAGTAGAGAACATCTCAAATTTAGCTGATATTTATAAGAAAAGTTCACTCCATAGATGTGAAGTAATGACCAGTGACCCTTCACACCCTCTCAACACCAGCTATCAACTATTGCCATCAGGTAAAAGGTTAAGGTCAATGAACTGTAGGACTTCCAGATACTGTAAATCTTTTGTGCCAGACACCATTAGATCACTGAACGAAAGATAGCCATTTTTTACATACCAATATGAAGGTATGTGTGAGGCCATTAAGTGTACTGGGTATAGTATGTATGTATGTATGTATGTATGTATGTATGTATGTATGTATGTATGAGTGTTATGCATTGTAATGTTTGATTGTTCATTATATTTTTAGCTGGAGACACACAAAACAAATTTTTATGTATTATATACATGAACAATAAAGTATTATTATTATTATTATTATTATTATTATATTATGCATCACTTAATTAATGTAAGTAATGGCTTGTAGTTATATGTTTTTCTGTGTGTGTGTGTGTGTGTGTGTGTGTGTGTGTGTGTGTGTGTGTGTGTGTGTGTGTGTATGTGTGTATGTGTGTGTGTGTGTACCAGGTGAGCAATGTGTCAGCTCTGGCTGGTACTGCGGGTTTGCATACCACATAATATTATCAACAACAACAACAACAATAACATCCTCTGCGGTTTGCCACAAATTATCGATCATTTGTTTATATTATTATTATTATTATTATGTCGGCACTCTTCATCACCCTTGCACCCTATAGTAGAATTATCAACACGTACTTAATGCTGGAATTTTATGCACATTAATAGAGTCTTCCAGGGTTTGCTAGGTCTTTCTTAATCCCTCCTCCCAGATTTAATTGTGCTTCAGGGTTTTCTAGACCTCCCTATTCAATTCTAAGATATGTAATTTGTGAGTATACTGAGTGGGTAGCTTGGCCTTCCCCTCATCCCACTCCCAGATCGATTGATTTTTCAGCTGTCTTTCCTTACCTTCGTTTTTGCTGTCCTTCCTCTCTGTCTTGTGTCTCCTTCGTGCTATATACCGGGTCTTACAAGCCTATATAGCAAGGTCTGGGTATTGAGGGAGTATAGCGTGTGCCCTTCCCCTTCATCATCCCCCCTCATGCACAGATCGCCTCGTGTGACACCAACAGACCGCTATCTGTGTGTGAGTCATCCCAAGTGATAAGACCATGAAGCATCCAGTCCAACCATACCTACATCCTAACTTGTCATCCATCCATCTATCCATCCATCCCATCTCTCTGCACCACATGTACTCTTATAATACTCTTATCTCCCTCACCCCTATCTAGAGAGAGAGAGAGAGAGAGAGAGAGAGAGAGAGAGAGAGAGAGAGAGAGAGAGAGAGAGAGAGAGAGAGAGAGGCAGGCTAGAGAGGAATGAGGGTAATGAGGGATGAACCTGGTGTAAAATACAGTACCCACTTAACCCCTCAGCCTCCACCTGCCGGAAATTAAAACCTAATCCCAAACACGGTAACACACACACACACACACACACACACTTGAAAGAGAGTTATTTATATGTTGGAGATAATTGTGGTGAATGTGTAATAACTAATAGGTATAGGGTGTCAACAACTATACATGAGTGCCAGGTTATAAAATATCAAAGTAAATTGTCTGTCCACACGACGATTCCTCCTTAATTCCCCTCAACCATCACCCAGACCCTCAGGAAACAAGGCCTCCCGCTACCCCGTCAGTAAACAGTCCTTTGTGTCCCGGTGGGGTGTTGTGGGGATGTCCCTTCCTTGGCTCATTTCAGAGGGCCCCCTGTGACTCATTTCAGAGGACCCCCTGTGGCTCATTTCAGAGGACCCCCTGTGACTCATTTCAGAGGACCCCCTGTGACTCATTTCAGAATCCCCCCTGTGACTCATTTCAGAGGGCCCCCTGTGACTCATTTCAGAAGACCCATGCACTGTTTTGTGTCCCTGTGTGGTGTTGTGGTGATGCCCCCCCCTCCCTCCCTCCCCCCTGTGGTTCATCTGAGAGGGCCCCCTGGTTTCCGCCTCACCAGGACCACCCGCCACTCCTCTCTGACGAAAATGCACACCAACAAGGCGCTTCCCCGGCTTTCATGTCCACCCACTCAGAAGGCTTTTAATATGGGCAGCCTCGGGGGGTTAGCGGATCCATGCACCACACTCCGTAAGGCTCAGAGTCGTGGGTTATGAGAGGGGACTTGCGGACCTAAGAGAAGGTGTGGTAAAGGGGACTGTTGATGCGGTAAACGGGTGCTGTTGTCTGTGGTGATGAGCAGAGGGCCGATACCCACACCGCTAAGCTGACCCAACACCCCTCCCTATATCCCTACCTACCTATATCCCTACATCCCTACATCCCTACCTTCCTACATCCCTACCTTCCTACCTCCCTACATCCCTACCTCCCTACCTCCCTACCTTCCTACATCCCTACCTCCCTACCTTCCTAAATCCCTACATCCCTACCTCCCTAAATCCCTACCTTCCTACCTTCCTACATCCCTACCTTCCTACTCCCTACCTCCCTACCTCCCTACCTTCCTCTTTCATCTCCTGTTATTCTTCCATCTCTTCCTCTCTCCTAGCTCTCCTGTCATCTCTCCATTCCTTTCTCCTCTCTTGTAATTCCTCTCCCTCCCTCTTTCCCTTCCTTTCTTCCTCTCTCATGTCATCCTCCTTTATTACTCCTTCTGTCCTCTCATGTCATTTCTCCATTCCTCCCTCCTCTCCTGTCATTTCTCCCTACCTCCCTCCCTTCCTTCTTCTCTCCAATCCTGTCATTCCTTTCTTTCTCTCTATTTTCATGTCATCCCTTCCATCTATTCTCCGTTCCTGTTATCCCCTACCCCCCCCCCTCCCTCATTCCCTCCCTTCCTTCCTGTCATCACTCCCTTTCCCTCTCCTCTGATGTCATCCTTCTCCTTCCCTAGCTCCCTCTTTCCCTCACTTCCTTCCTCTCTCCTCTCTTGTCATTTCTTTTCCTCCCTCCTCGATCCCCTTCCCTTCCTTCCTCTCTATGGATATGACCGAGATCCATCCTGTTGGAGTTGTCCTCACTTCCACAATTTGTCAACAACAACAATAACAACAATAACAATAATAATAATGATAATAATAATAATAATAATAATAATGTGTGTGTGTGTGTGTGTGTGTGTGTGTGTGTGTGTGTGTGTGTGTGTGTGTGTCCGGGTGAATAATTATGATAGTGGAGATGTTTACGAGGTAGAACAATGAGTCATGTGCATATTTACTGTCTGTCTGATGAGATAGAGAGAGACAGACAGACAGACAGACAGACAGTAGAGAGGTCGACCCTAATACCCCCTCCATCAGACAGACAGCTATAGGATCTTGAAGACAGGACTGAGAGGCGGCCAAGAATCCCACACTGTCGGGGGTCTGTGTGTGTCAGTCCCCCATTAGACTCCCTTTGTCCTCCTGTAAGCGATCCCTATAAGAAGGTTGAAGGGAGAGCAGAGAAAATGAGACAGTGAGGGAAGGAGGGAAGGAGGAGAGATGACTGACTTGAATGTAGAGGGAGAAAGGAGATGTGAGAAATGCAATGAAAGTACCATGTGTGTGTGTGTTGTGTTTTTTTTTATGTGTGTGTGAGAGAGAGAGAGAGAGAGAGAGAGAGAGAGAGAGAGAGAGAGAGAGAGAGAGAGAGAGAGAGAGAGAGAGATGAGGGTAAGGGTGGATAGTGTAGAAAGAAATAATTGAGAAAGATGAAGGAGAGACAAGTGAGGGAGAATAATGAGGATGGGGTGAAGAAGTCATAAAGATAAAAATAAACACACCATTTTTTTATTTAGCCAGCTGGAGATTTACACGATCAATGATACTTTTTTTTATATAGTAATTAGTGAGCTAGAGAGACAGGGAGAGGGAAGCACGAAGACTGAAACAATAATAATAATAATACAAGCTGTGTGAATCTCCACTATACCCTTGACATAACTAACAAACGACCCCCTCTGACAAACACACTGCTGGCCAAAATGACTAAACAAAATGATATAATAATACTTGTTCAAGATTGCGGTGAAAACTGGAGGAGAACCGGTGACACTCTAAGCTCACTGAGAACATGCATGCACACCACCTTGACTTCCCCCTTCGACTCCCCGCTGATATAAACTCTCTGTCATCACAACATTCTGGTTTACTATCCTTTTCATCGTCCCTTGAGTCGAGCCATGATGCACTTTTTCAATTATTTTTCACCTGTCTCCTATTTTCTATATACTATTTTTTATTTGTTCGTGCTTTGCTTTGCTTGCTGTTCCCCCTTCTTTCATTCTATTTCCTTTCCTCTCTAACTCCTTCTAAGCGTCATGCAGTCAGACGAGGAGGGAGGGAGGGAGTAAGAGAAGGAAGGAAATGTAGGGTCAGACAAGTAAAGGAAGGGAGAGATGGAGGGAGGGAGTAAGAAAAGGAAGGAAATGTAGGGTCAGACAAGTAAGGGATGGAGGGAGTGAGTAAGAGAAGGAAGGAAATGTAGGGTCAGACAAGAAAGGGGAGGGAGAGATGGAGGGAGGGAGGAAGAGAAGGAAGGAAATGTAGGGTCAGACAAGTAAGGGGAGGGAGGGAGAGATGGAGGGAGGGAAAGAAAGGGTCGGGTCGGGTCAGGTCAAGGCAGGAGGGAGAGAGATGAGGGAGGTATAGGGAGGCGTGGTAGGTCAGAACATTAGCACAGTACCCATTGTTTCAGTGTGAGACGAGTGGTGGAGGTAATTGTTGCTTTAATGACCAGTAACAAGTGTGTGTTTAAGGGGACACCCAGTACACTTTATATAGGTATATTGAACTTCCTTGATTCCTCCAAAAAAGTGTGTCAGGTAACAGGGCCATGAAGGTTAAGAAAAATAATAATAAATAATAATAATAAACGGAGAGTATAGAGGACAAATAAAACAGAAAATAGATGCCATACAACATACATACATAAGAGAAAATATAAAACACAAATATCATACAAAATAAATACCATACATTATAATACAGATCCATAAACAAACAAACAAACAAATAAACAAAAAAATTAATAAAACAAACAAAAATTAAAACAAACAAAAATTAAAACAAACAAAATAAAACAAACACAAAATAAAACAAACAAACAAAAATTTAAACAAACAAAATAAAACACAAAATAAAACAAACACAAAATAAAACAAACACAAAATAAAACAAACAAAAATTAAAACAAACAAAATAAAACACAAAATAAAACACAAAATAAAACAAACAAAATAAAACACAAAATAAAACAAACACAAACAAAATCAAACACAAAATAAAACAAACACAAAATAAAACAAACACAAAATAAAACAAACATGACATAAAACAATAAAAACAGGTAATACTGAGCACAAATACTAACTCATCCAATACCAACAAGCAATTTAGTATGATGGAGAAAATAAATGAACCTTACAAACAAACATACCTCAAGTAAAAAAAAAAAAAAAAAATACATTACATTACACAAATACATCCCTATAAATAAATAAATAAATACATAAATTTTGTATGATGATAAAAATAAATGAATCTCACAAACAAACATACCTTAAGTAAATACAAAAATACATTACACTACACAAATACATCCCGATAAATAAATAAATAAAAATACATCCCGATAAATAAATAAATAAATAGATAAATAAGCAATCTAAGGAAAAACCCACACACGGCCTCAACCTGAAAACATTAACATTCTCACACCGTCATAAAAATCACGGCTCACCCATTGTCTTCCAAAGGATCTCATCTCTCTCACAAGCTAAACATCTGAATGTCAAAG
The DNA here is from genome assembly GCA_033782935.1 of Petrolisthes cinctipes. Taxonomy (NCBI): domain Eukaryota; kingdom Metazoa; phylum Arthropoda; class Malacostraca; order Decapoda; family Porcellanidae; genus Petrolisthes; species Petrolisthes cinctipes. The sequence goes on along the minus strand of JAWQEG010003281.1, from coordinate 50,739 downwards.
ATGCCCCAGAATGTCTCACAGTGTCTATAAATAAATACCCATCTTTGGCCCCCCTGCTGAGGTCAGGTGGTGGGGAAGGGGTAAAGAGGAGGGTATAGGTGGTGGGGATGGGGTAAAGATGAGGGTATAGGTGGTGGGGAAGGGGTAAAGAGGAGGGTATAGGTGAAGGGGATGGGGTAAAGAGGAGGGTATAGGTGAAGGGGATGGGGTAAAGAGGAGGGTATAGGTGGTGGGGAAGGGGTAAAGAGGAGGGTATAGGTGAAGGGGATGGGGTAAAGAGGAGGGTATAGGTGAAGGGGATGGGGTAAAGAGGAGGGTATAGGTGAAGGGGAGAAGGGGATGGGGTAAGGGGGAGGTGAAGGGTAGAAGGGAATGGAGTAAAGAGAAGAATGTGGGAAGGGTGGAAGGGGATAGAGGAAGGAGGAGATGAAGGGTAGAAGGGATAAGGAATGGGATGGAGAGAAGGGTTAGGATTGCTATGGGGGGAGAGAGAGAAGGGAATTGGAAGTGGGAATAATGGATGGGTAAAATGGATGAGGAGAGGGATAGGGTGAAAACGGAGAGAGACGTGGTTAGACAATAAGAGTTTTGGAAAGTGTAATAATAATAATAATAATAATAATAATAATAATAACAATAATAACAATAATACTAATAACAATAACAATAATAATAATAATAACAAAATAATAACAACAACAATAACAACAACAATAATAACAATAATAATAATAATAATAATAATAACAATAAAAATAATAATAATAATAATATCAATAATAACAAAAATAACAATAATAACAATAACAAAATAATAACAACAACAATAACAGCAATAACAATAATAATAATAATAATAATAATAATAACAATAAGAACAATAATAATAATAATAATATATCAGTATATCTTCTTTTTCAGGTTTGTGTCAGACTGCTGGTGGTGACCGACGAATGAATAAATGAATGAAGGTATGTATGTATTCCCTAACACACACGTATTCTAAAACATTCGTAATGGTGTTATGGAAAAATTATTGTAAACCCATGAATTAATATTTATCTATATATTGATTGATTTTGGTCGATGTGTGTGTGTGTGTGTGTGTTTTTTTTTTTTTTTTTTTTTTTTTGTACTGTATTCCTGTTTTATTTGTTTTTTATTTTGTGTTTTATTTTGTTTGTTTTATTATTTTTTTCATTGTTTGTTTGTTTGTTTTATTTTGTGTTTGTTTTATTTTGCGTTTTATTTTGTTTTGTTTTAATTTGTGTTTGTTTTATTTTGTGTTTGTTTTATTTTGTTTGTTTTAACTTTTGTTTGTTTGTTTTTTTACCCTGAAAGAACAGTTTATCTCGCCTTAACTCGACATTCTTAATTAAGTGGGTATATATAAAAGTGTTGGTGAAAATAATAATCTGGAGCAACTGATTCCTCCAAACTATTCCAAGAGAGAGAGAGAGAGAGAGAGAGAGAGAGAGAGAGAGAGAGAGAGTTACATACATAGAGTTACATAGAAACACAGACCACAACAGACCTTACGGTCCAAACGAGGTGACCTGATTAGAAGGTTACTGGTAGAGAATGAATTACTCCCCAGTGATAGTCGTAGGTAAGGATAGCAAAGTAGAAGGCTCTCTCCCCACCCTCCACTCCCTCCGGCCTGAGCCGTACAGGAAATAAAGTCAGGAATGGGAACCTTGTGGGGTTGGCAGAAATACTCCACAAGGAAATTTTGTTATAGGAAAGATAGAAAGTAGGTGAAATTTGGCAAACTTGCCACCTGTAATGGGCAAAAATTATTCATTAGTAAACATTGTAAGTCGGGGATTAGACGCAAGGTGTTTATCTAAGCGACGTTTGAAGCTGTCTACGGTGTTACAGTCAATTACGTTACGGGGAAGCCCATTCCATAAGTTGACGACTCGGTTAAAAAAGAAATTCTTTGATTCGTGCGAGTTAAAAGATTTGCCTATGATTTTGCAGCCGTTTCCTCTCGTGTAGTTTGATTGATCAATAGTGAAATATTTGTTGCAGTCCATATTATCAATGCCTTTGATTATTTTAAATACCTGGATTAAGTCACCTCTCAGTCTACGTTGTGTCAATGGGAATAGATTTAATTCGCTTAGCCGCTCATCGTACGTTTTATTTCTCAGACTTGGTATCATTTTAGTAACTCTACGTTGGACTCGTTCCAATTTTGCTATATCTTTCTGGTAATACGGGCACCAGGCTTGAACACAATACTCCATAAGGGGACGGACCAAGGAATTATACAAAGTGAGGATTGTGTCTTTAGATTTATACTCGAATGCTCTGCCGATAAAGCCGATAGTTTTATTTGCTTTCTTAATTACTTCCGTACACTGCTGACTGGGTTTTAGGTTACTTGATACTGTTACCCCTAAGTCTGTCTCTCGATCCACGCTTTTAAGTTGCTTACCATTTAACGAGTAGTTTGCTGCTACGTTATGATGTCCGATGTGGAGCACTTTACATTTATCTGAATTGAAGGACATTTGCCAAGTTTTCGCCCAATTTGACAATTTATCGAGATTATCTTGCATTTCTTTAGTCTGTGCGTTAGTGAGTACTGTATTTGCAATTTTGGTGTCATCGGCAAACTTCGATATTATGCATGAGAGGCCTTCGTCTATGTCGTTTATGTAAACTAGGAATAGGATTGGACCTAAAACTGACCCCTGTGGCACCCCGCTTGTAACGCCTGTCCAACTAGAAGATTTTCCATTTATTACCACGCGTTGTTTTCGGTTTCTTAGCCAGTTCTCTATCCATCTTACGGTATCGCCTTGGATTCTGTGTGATTTTAGTTTAGATATTAAGCGTTTATGGGGAACTTTGTCAAAGGCCTTTTGGAAATCTAGATAAATTATGTCTACTGCTTTACTCTTATCATATTCATTGAAAATGTCATTTAAAAAGTCTAATAGGTTCGTTAGGCAAGAGCGTTTATTACGAAAACCGTGTTGAGTGTCTCTAAGTAAGTTGTTTTCCTCTAAGTGATTTGTAAGTTTATCTCGTATAATTGTCTCTAGCATTTTGCATACGACTGAGGTTAGGCTGATAGGGCGATAGTTGCTAGGTAGAGATTTGCTGCCTTTTTTAAATATTGGTGTTACGTTAGCGAGTTTCCATTCGTCAGGTATTGTTCCAGTGTGTAAAGAATAGTTAAAGAGCAGAGTCAGAGGTTTTACTATTTCGCTTTTTGCTTCCTTTAATACGCGAGGGGAGATCGTGTCTGGCCCAGGTGACTTATTTACATTTAATTTATCAATACATTTTATTACGTCACTTTCAGTTATGCTGATATTACTTAATACTTCGGTATTTTCGTTTTGGACTGTTGTTACTGCTGGTATATCGTTCGGGTTTTCTGTAGTAAAGACTGATGCAAAGAAAGTGTTAAGGATACCACTCATTCGCTCTTCATCTGTAGTAAAGTCCCCATTCTCATCAAGTAGTGGTCCGATAGTTGACGTGAGTACTTTCTTATGCCGAATATAATTGTAGAACTCTTTCGGGTTTGTCTTACTTTGATTTGCAACGTGTTTTTCAATGGCCTTTTTACTCTGTTTGATTAACTTTTTGGCTTTTCTTCGTAAGTCTGAAAACTTGGCCCGCTCGTTATTGTCGTCTGTGATTTTTACTCTATTATGGGCGTTCTTTTTGGCGCGTAAACAGTCGGCTATCTCTTTACTCCACCACTTGGGCTTTAAGTTTTGTGCTGAACGTCGGTTTTTTAACGGTATGCTATCTTTGACCGCTTTTGCGTACGCATTAGTGAAAAAGTTCCATTGTGTATTAATGTTAATAGTGTCTCGGAGACATTTCCAATCGGTATCTTTTAGTATCGCTCTGAGTTGGTGAAAATTAGCTTTTCTAAAGTCGGGGATTTTTTCGTAGCTGTAATTTATTTCGCTTCTATTGAAATTTATACTGAATGTGATTATGCGGTGGTCGCTATTAGTAAACTCATCACCCACGTTAATATTCGCTATCAAGTCTTCTTTTGTTGCAAATACTAGGTCAAGAACGTTATTTCCACGAGTTGGACTATTAACAAATTGGATAAGAGAGCTCTCTTGTAAGTTAGTATAAAGGTCTTGACCATAGTGAGCTGATAATGGTTCCCCCCACTTTGTTACTGGTAAATTAAAATCGCCAAGAATTACGGCTTCTTGCGTGTTACTCATCTCGTTAATTTGTTCATAGATATCACGGTCGGTTTGTACTGCTTGAGCTGGGGGTCTGTATAGTAAGGCTAACAAAAGTTTCATCCCGAATTTATTTCTAATGAGTATATATAGTGTGTCTACGTTAGCGATATGGGGCTTTGATAATAGGATCGGTTTGAGGTCATCTTTAATATATAATAGTACTCCGCCTCCCCTTTTATTAGTTCGACCTTTCTCAAATATTGTATAGCCAGGAATTTTATACTCTGCTAGGAAGTCTCTATTTTCAGTATTTAGCCACGATTCTGTAATGCCGATTATATCATAATTTTCTGTAAGCGTTATTTCCTCTAGATCTGTGAATTTGTTATGGATGCTGCGAGCGTTAACATAAAAAACCTTTAGACTATTTCGGTTGGGTAACTGCACGTTTGCCCGTGTTATTCTGTTTGTTCGTATTACGTTACTTGACCTTGATATTACGTTACTTGACCTTGATATTACGTTACTTGAGAGAGAGAGAGAGAGAGAGAGAAAGAGAGAGACAGAGAGAGAGAGAGAGAGAGAGAGAGAGAGAGAGAGAGAGAGAGAGAGAGAGAGAGAGAGAGAGAGAGTGGCTATAAAAAAAAAAAAAATTATAGCATTATTTTTTTTCATCTGATGCTTGTTGTTTCTTGGCGTGCTTTGGAGGAATCATCAAGGCAAACTGAGTGGTGGGAAGAGGGTGATGACAGCTGGGTTATTTTTTTGGGGGGTGGGGTGGGGGGTGATGGAGTAGTGGTGGGTGAAAAGGGTGAGAGAGAGAGAGGGGGAGAGGGAGGTGAAATGGGGGCTTGGGGAAGGGGAAGGTGGTGGTGAAAAGGGAGAGAGAGAGGGGGGGGGAGAGGGAGTGGTGGGGTTGGGGTGGAAGAAGGTGGTGGGTGAAAAGAGTGAGAGAGAGGGAGGTGAAGATGGAGTGGGGGGTTGGGTGGGAGGGAGGAAAGGAAGAAAGGGAAGGGAGGGAGGAAATAGTGGGTGGGGAAGGAAGGAAAGGAGGAAAGGGAAGAGAGGGAAGAAGAAAGAAAGGGAAGGCAAGGGAGGGAAGACTGCGTGAGGGAAGGAGGAAAGGAGGAAAGGGAAGAGAGGGAGGAAAAAAAGGAAAGGGAATGGAGGGAGGGAGAAAAGAGTGGGTGGGGGAAGGAGGAAAGGGAAGGGAGGGAGGAAAAAAAAAGGAAAGGGAATGGAGGGAGGGAGAAAAGAGTGGGTGGGGGAAGGAGAAAAGGGAAGGGAGGGAGGGAGAAAAGAGTGGGTGTGAGGGAGGGAGGAAAGGGAAGGGAGGGAGGGAGGGAGAAAAGAATGGGTGTGAGTGAGGGAGGAAAGGGAAGGGAGGGAGGGAGAAAAGAGTGGGGGGAGGAAAGGAAGAAAGGGAAGGGAGGGAGGGAGAAAAGAGTGGGTGTGAGGGGGGGAGGAAGGAAAGGGAAGGGAGGGAGGGAGAAAAGAATGGGTGTGAGTGAGGGAGGAAAGGGAAGAGAGGGAGGGGTAAGAGGAGGTGCTCTCTCCACACTCAGGACAATGGGACAAACTCATTCCTTTTGAAATCCGACGGGAAAATTAGGTCTCTGGGGAGTGACTGAAAAGAGGAGGAGGAGGAGGAGGAGAGGAGGGGGAGAGGAGGAGGAGGAGATGTGGGAGTGATGGGTGGAAGAGAGGAGAGGTGGAGGAGGAGGAGGAAGAGAGGAAGATGTGAGAGTGATGGGTGGAAGAGAGGAGAGGTGGAGGTGGAGGAAGAGAGGAAGATGTGAGAGTGATGGGTGGAAGAGAGGAAAGGTGGAGGAGGAGAAAGAGGAGGAGATATGAGAGTGATGGGTGGAAGAGAAGAGAGGTGGAGGTGGAGGAGAAATAGGAGGAGATATGAGAGTGATGGGTGAAAGAGAGGAGAGATGGAGGATGAGAGGAGGAAGAGGAGATGTGAGAGAGTGAGATAGAGAAGAGAGATTTATTAATAGGTGTAAGATCTTAGAATGAAGAAAGACATGAAATTAAATGTGAAGATGAGGAATGAAGAAAGGAGATAAATTAAGGGATGGAGAAGAGAGAAGGGATGGAGAAGAGAAAGATAAGAGAAGAGAGTATGGGAAATGTCGAGTAAAATAAAATAAGTGTGAGTGAAGTAGAGAGAGAGAGAGAGAGAGAGAGAGAGAGAGAGAGAGAGAGAGAGAGAGAGAGAGAGAGAGAGAGAGAGAGAGAGAGAGAGAGAGAGAGAGAGAAAAGGGTACTGGAGATATAAAATGAAACGTTTAAGTGTGAGTGAAGTGGACGAATGAAGAGAGGAAGAGAAAAAAATAAGTGAAGAAAGTAATGAAAATATAAAGTTAAACAAATATTTAATTATGTGTGAGTGAAGTAAACAATTAAAAGAAAATGAGTACCCAGTCAACAACATAAGGATATATTATATGTTAAAGGATGGGTGATAAGGGCTGGTGGTTTGCTGGCTGAGTCGACTCCATGGTTGGGTGGATGTGTTTACAGACGTGGCCCTGAGGGTGTAAACAAGGCTCAGGGACACTTCAGATTAGGGACACAAACTCAGGACAAGGCATAGTACTGGAATGAGGTGAAGACGAAGGTGAAGGAAGATCAGGGTGGATAATGATTAGATAACACAAAGAAGGGGACAGGGATATAGACAGTGAGTAAGTAAGGTTAAGGGGTCGACTTAGACAGGGTTAGGTGTAAGTTAGACAGGGTAGGGACGAAGTAAGACAGGGAAGGGACAGAGAAAGGATAGAGATAATATTTGGCAGGGCTGGGAGCAAGTTAGACAGGGAGTAAGATAGGGATAGGGACAGTAAGGGAGGGAAGGGACAGAGAAAGACGGGATAGAAGAGAGTAAGAGAAGAAGAATGACCAAGTGAGACAAGGATCGGGAAAAATTGGGACAAGAGAAAACAATGATGAATGTCCCAGTGTTAGAGGCAAAAAATGACACATATAGACAGAGTAATGAATAAGTATGAGGGCGGGTGGGAGTTCAGAGAAATTAGGGAATGAGTATATACAGTATATTAAGATACGGAATGAGTGAATGAATTGGGAAAATAAGTATTAGGACCCTAGTTTCCCTCACCCTTGTATAGACCACTGCTTAATCGACAGACTTGTAAGGATAATTAAAAGGGGAGATTCTCTTGTTGGTGATTTTAAAGGTCTCTGATTCCTCCTATCTATGCCAGAAAATAATTCCCTCAATGGTATATATGGTACTCATAGGGGATCTGTTTCGTGGCATAGTTTGGAGGAATCAGAGTACTATCAATTTACCAACAAAAGAATCTTCCCTTAATTAATTCAGTAGGTCTATTTCTATTCATATGTCCTTTGTAAGTGTGTAAGTCAATCAGGCAAATATAAGAGAGAGACAAAGACAGAAACAGGAAAAAAGAACAGGACTCAGTCAGGCAAATATGAGAGAGAGACAAAGATAGAAACAGGAAAGAACAGGACTCAATCGGGCAAATATGAGAGAGAAACAAAGATAGAAACAGGAAAGAAGAACAGGACTCAATCGGGCAAATATGAGAGAGAGACAAAGATAGAAACAGGAAAGAACAGAACATGAGACATCAACGAGGGGTAGGTGGGTATAGATGGGTGATAGATAGTATGAGAGAGACAAAGATAGAAACAGGAAAGAACAGAACATGAGACATTAACGAGGGGTAGGTTGGTATAGGTGGGTGATAGATAGTACTGGCGCCAACTCCTGAGGTGAGAACTCCGCCCCGTCTGAGCCTTCGTCTGGAGTGTCCACCTCACCCCCTTTCCTTTCCCTGGGCTTGGTGTGGGAGGAGCACCAGACACACAACGAACGCGCCGCCACTGTCCACACCTCACTCATTCACATCTAGAGAGGATTAGTAGACTTTGGGTGAATGGGTGCAGCTTCTCCTACTCCAAGCTGCCATTGTCTGGGTTCAACTCACGGCTGGCTACTGTTCAATTCATGGTGGTTCAATCCTTCACTTCACAATGGACTGTCAAGCTGTGTGTCAATGGGTGTAGGTTATACTCTTTGTCTATGCTTTTGACCAACTATAGGAAGGTTAACTTTATTTATTCTCCCTTTTGAGCCACTAGAGTAAATATCATATACATACATACATACTACTTGTACTGAACACAATAGGACTGACCATAGCACCACACCAACAAAACACACAAATATACAAATCATTTTATTATTTCCTAAACACACTATGATGGATCAGTTTATTTGGAACTTGGATTAGCAAATTTCAGTTCATTAGAGAAATTATAATTATTGGCCTCACAAATCAAACTTCAGTGTCTATTCTAGCTGTCATATATTCATCTTTGTTTTTGTCTGGCTAACTCAAATTGATTTTTCTGTTAGACTAATGGTGGCTTGTCATAATTACACCTGCACAGACAGACACACAAACAGACAGACACACAAACAGACAGACACACAAATAGACAGACAAACAGACAGACACACAAATAGACAGACAAACAGACAGACACACAAATAGACAGACAAACAGACAGACACACAAACAGACACACAAACAGACAGACACACAAATAGACACACAAACAGACAGACACACAAATAGACAGACACACAAACAGACACACAAACAGACAGACACACAAATATAAAGTGTCACCCACCGATACCCACTCACCCATCAACTCACACCCACATATACATCCAGGCTTAGGGTCAGTGAGTGAGTGAGTGAGTTTGTAAGACCTGAGACGGGCATTAAATAAGTAGGCAATCAATCTATCTGCTTTTAGGTGAATTGGTGAGATATTGATTCCTCCAAACTGATCCAGGAAACAGACGGCTAACCTTAATTAATAATACCAGTAAGGGATCTGTTTCGTGGTTAAGTTTGGAGGAATCAGAGTCCCTTCAATTTACCGTGAAACCAATACGTGATCTGTTTCGTATAGCTAAGTTTGGAGGAATCAGAGTACTTCCAATTTATCGTGAAACCAATGAAGTATATATCTGTTTCGTGGCTACGTTTGGAGGAATCAGAGTCCCTCCATTTTACCGTCATTAAGGGGTGAGTGACTCCCTTAAGGTGGTAATTCTTTTTTGATACATTGGAGTGTCTTGATTCCTCCAAAGTATGCCAGGAAACAAGACCAGATGAGCAAAAATAATGGTGTTCTGTTGCTTGGAATAGTTTGGAGGATTCAGTTGCTCCAAATTTACCAACACCGAATTTTCCCCTTAAGTGGGTTGGTGCATGGCAAGCCGAAGGAAGGAAAGACGTGTTAATGAGCGAGTGACTGAAAGGTAAATGAGATATGAGCCCCTCCCTGGCGCCACCTGTCTTACACACACACACACACACACTCATTCATGTCTGTCTCACCTACTATTCTGTTCTATACCTATACTCTACCTTCTATTTGACCTTCTCTTCTTTCATTCATCTATTTGTCTTATATATTCCTTTTTCATTCATCTATTGTCTCATATACTCCTCTTTCATTCATCTATTGTCTCATATCCTCCTCTTTCATTCATCTATTGTCTCATATACTCCTCTTTCATTCATCTATTGTCTCATATACTCCTCTTTCATTCATCTATTGTCTCATATACTCCTCTTTCATTCATCTATTTGTCTCATGTACTCCTCTTTCATTCATCTATTGTCTCATGTACTCCTCTTGCATTCATCTATTTGTCTTATATATTCCTCTTTCACTCATCTATTGTCTCATGTACTCCTCTTTCATTCATCTATTGTCTCATGTACTCCTCTTTCATTCATCTATTGTCTCATGTATTCCTCTTTCATTCATCTATTGTCTCATATACTCCTCTTTCATTCATCTATTGTCTCATGTACTCCTCTTTCATTCATCTATTGTCTCATACTCCTCTTTCATTCATCTATTGTCTCATCTCCTATTTCATCAATTTTCTGCTCCTGTTCCAATTATTCTCACTTTTATCTCCTCGTTCTTTCATCATTTGTCTCATCTCCTCTTTCATTCATCTCTTGTCTCATCTCCTGTTTCAGTTATTTTCTGCACTACCTGTCCTATTTATTCTCCTCCTCTTTCATTAATTTTTTTGTCTAATTTCATCTTTCATTCATATTTTGTCTCATCAATTGTTTCTGTCATCATTTTTTTTTCTTCAACTGTGTTATTCATTTTCGCTTCATTTATAATCTTATTCATCTCTTGTCTCATCATTAGTTTCATTTCATACTGTTTATTACCTATTATTGCATTCCTGTTTATTAACTTACTCTCTTGGTGTTCCTAATCTGTTATCATATTCTCCTTCGTTCTACCGGGTCTTACAAGTCTAAGGTGGTCGGTCTTCTCTCGTTCCTCTTCCTCAGCTGACCACCGCCCTTAAAAACTTCACTCAGCATCAAGGCGGGCTCACTAAGGTCATTAAATATGGGATGGGAATGGGTCAGGTTCTATTCCCCAGAGATGACCGTGTTTGTTTTTGGTGTCCCTCATCGGATTACTGGAACTGATTCGGGATTTTTGGTGGCGCCACGTTGCTGCTGCTGCTACCACCCGGACGGACGGACGGACGGACGGATTCCTTTTCCCTTCCCCCCCCTCGATCCACCCTCCACTCCTTTTCTTCTCTCCTTTACACGATCCATCTCCTTCCTCTGTCCGTCTCTCCACACTATACACAACACAGCTCTCTGTATTCCACCCTCAAAACACTGTATACAAAACACGCAACACTACCTATCACACTATATATTAACACGGCCAGACAGTCTGGGGAACTACAACAACAACAACAACTATACACACAACACTTCACAACACACAACGCTGTAACAAACACTATACCCATCATACAACACAACACATCCCACCACTACCATCACCAACACCACCACAACACCGTAACGAACACTATACCCATCATACAACACAACACAACGCATCCCACCACTACCACTACCAACCAACACCACCAACACCACCACGACACACAACGCCGTAACCAAAACTCACAAACTACACATGCAAGACTCGACAAGACACTGGCCAATTCTCGTGTTCTCTATTACATACACTTCACTTCACCACGTATTATAAGCAACGGAAGTGGAAAGTTAAGTTGAGGATGTATCTTCATTGGGCCAATTTAGATAATATACCACGATAAAGCTAATGGTTATATGATTACATTTTTATTGCAACCCCCCACCAAATGTCAGACAATGGAGGATGTTGACATCGTTAATATGTTCTTCCTATCATTACGTTATTCATTCAATATACGAAGTCAATAAAATAGATAAGATGAAGACACCTACTTGGTTTTGACAGAGATGAAGATATGTGTCTTATTTAACTCACTCCTCCTCGGGAAAGTTGTAAAAGGAAAGAGGTTTGTATTTTATTTCTTCAGTATATATAGAGAGGGTTTAAGAGTGAGTATTGTATGTGTGTGTTGTAGTTGTAGAGGTTATTGGGTTATACGTATGTAGGAGAATTAATGAAAGGTGATATTTTTTATTAAGGGGGTCATGTTATACTTTGGGTCAATTAAATGACACACACCCCAACACACTCTGAATGACACACACACACACACACACACACTCTGAATGATACACGTATTCTCTGGACCCTGGTGTTACCAACAAGAAGCGTTCGTTCGTCCAGAGTGGCATCAAACAATTATACAGAATCATTCTCGTGTGGAAACGTGTTAATTAAGTATAGACTCTCTTGTTGGCAAATTGGAAGACTACTGATTCCTCCTAACCATGCTATAGAAAACAGATGCCCTCGATGGTCCTAATGAGTTTCGTGGCATAGTTTGGGGAAATCAGAGACCTTCCAATTGACCAACAACAACCAAAGAATCTATAGCCTTAAGGACCCTGTGATCGTGTATGAAAATTGGAGGCTTCTGATTCCTCTTGACCATGCCACGAAACAAGCTTCTTCCATGTTGGAGTGTGTGTGTTTCGTGGCAATATTTGAAAGACTCATTTATCTCCAATTTTCTGACTACATCACACACAGGGTCCTTTAAGGGGGAAGTTTTGTGTTGGTAATTCTGGAGCAACTGCATCCTCCAAACTATTCCAGGCAACAACAGAATACCATTATTTTTGCTCTTCTGGTCCTTTTTCCTGACATACTTTGGAGGAATTAAGGCACTCCGATGTAACAAAAGTGAATTACCTCCTTAATCAGTGGTGGTGGTGATAAGAATGTCAAGTACTTCTCTCTATAAAATGCTCAGAGTCTCAAGCACTTACTTTATGGGTTTGTTAGTGTCCCAACTTGGTCACCCATTGTTGCCTCTACTTTAATTAAGGAGGTAATACAGTGTTGGGAAATCTGGAGTAACTGATTCCTTCATTATATTCCCAGTAACAACAGGTCACCATTACTTTTGTTTATCTGTTCCTGTTTCCTGCATGGCATACTTTGGGGGACTCAAGGCTCTCTAATGTATGTATGTACCAAAAGGATACTACCCACTTTATAAGAGGGAGATATATATAGGTACAGTGTTGGTAAATCTATAGAACAATTGATTCCTCCAAACTATTCCAAGCAACAACAGACCACCATTATTTTTATTCATCTGGTCCTGTTTTCCTGGTATTCAATGTAGGAATCATGGCACTCTAATGTACCAAAATTATACTTTCTATCCCTTAAAAATACAGAGGGGATCACACGGGAATATAATTGAAGAAAAGGTGAAAATGAACTAATAATTATCTCCTATGTGGTTAATATATTACTAAGCGGTGTGTCAATATTACCATCATTGTATATACATCATAATATTTTCATGTTGTATCACTTTATTATTATTATTATTATTATTATTATTATTATTATTATTATTATTATTATTATTATTATTATTTTTATTATATTTATTCTTATTATTATTATTATTATTATTATTATTATTATTATTATTATTATTATCATTATTTTTATTATATTTATTTTTATTATTATTATTATTATTATTATTATTATTATTATTATTATTATTATTATTATTATTATCTATTGTTTGTCTTGGTGATGATTTATCTTCACTGTGTTTAACCCACTTCACACACACACACACACACACACACACAAACACACAGTGACAAGTTATACAGTCTGTGTGTGGTGTCATATGTGTGTCGTCTAATTTTTAATAGATATACCGTGTCACCAATTTATTTACAGGCATAATTATGATTGTCGTGCCAAATTTCACAGGCAGTCCATCGTGCCAATATTCGTCCATCCAGTTTATATATTCGTATGTGTGTCGTGCCAATTAATACTGGTTCTAGGTCTTGCCAATTTTTACAGGCTATACCTTGTGCCAATTTTTACAGTCTGTGCTTCGTGTTAATTTTTTTACAGTCTGTGCGTTGTGTGAATTTTTTTTCAGTCTGTGCTTCGTGTTAATTTTTTTCAGTCTTTGCTTCGTGTTAATTTTTACAGTCTGTGCTTCACGATAACTTAATTAATAGGATACAGGTTGATTCTTGTGCCAATTTATTCTACACCCTGAATATTACAACAACTTATATTATTATCATTATTATTATTATTATTATTATTATTATTATTATTATTATTATTGAACCTGGATATTGCAGTATTATAACTATTCTCGCTGGCTGCATCATCGCGGAATTATATCGTACAAAACTTTATACTAATTTCGGTGCAGCAGTAATGTAAAGTCGGCAACATTAACTTCGCTTAAATTCTAAAAAAAAAAAAAAAAAAAAAAAAAAAAAAAAAAAATGTTAACTTTTTATTACTATACGGTATTCATTCTTAATCCTCCTACCACCCGACCACCTCTTAATTAATTTCATATGCGCCAATTGGAGTCTACGAATCCTCATTATTATACAAATAAAAACAGATCCCTTATTCGTATACTGAAGTGATATGTTTGTTTCCTGGCATACTTTGGAGGAGTCAGTCGCCCTCCAACTCACTATAGGACCCTGGATGTGATCGTGTATGGGAATTGGAGGCTTCTGTTTTCTCCTAACTGTGCCTCGATACACGCTTCTTCCCTATAGGTGTGTGTGTGTGTGTGTGTGTGTGTGTTTCGTGGCAATATTTGAAGGACTCATTTACCTCCAATTTTCTGACTACATCATACACAGGGTCCCTTATGAGTGTGTCTGAGGAGGGTGTAGTGAGGCGACTGATGCACCTCTCATTAATTAATCTCATACACTTATAATAGAGTGGTAATTTAAGTATACATTTAGAAGGTTCTCAGTGCAGGGAAATTAACAAACAAAGTATAATTATATACCCTTAAATAAAATCCTCCAATGTTATTATCGAAACCGGGAAAAAAAAAATTTATTCGCTATAGAATTTTTAATAGTTTTCGGCTCGTCGGGTCAAAAACTCCCATATATTTTTATCTCCTGTTGTTTGTTTGTTATTATTGTTTTTCTTTCAGATTTTGGAATGTGGGTGTAATTCATATATAGCCTTAATTAACTACTTGTACTGTTTTTTTGTACTGTAAATTTCTGACTATCTTTCTTACCATACATGATCAGTATATACCCATTACCACGAGACTGAACGATGGTGGTGATAGTGGTAGTGGTGATGGTGAAGGGTTGTGTAGTGGAAATGATGATGGTGGTGGTAGTGGTGTGGTAGTGGAAATGGAGATGATGATGGTAGTGGTGGTGTTAATTAATAATGGTCGTAAACAGTGGTAGTGGAAATAGATATAATGGTAGTAGTAGTAGCAGTAGTAGTAGTAGTAGTGGTGATGGTGGGGTGGAAACGGTAGCAGTAGGCTAGTTGTAGTCTTAGTGTAAATGGATACTGAAAGATTGATCGTAGTAGTAGTAGTAGTAGCAGTAGCAGTAGCAGTAGTAGTAGTTGTAGTGGTGAAGGTAAGATGGTAATGTCAGAAGAAGTCCCAAGGGAATTAAGATGAGGGCGACTGGACTAGACTGACTGACTGACTGACTGACTGCCTCTCTCTGTCCGCCAACACAAAAGGTACTTAAAGAGAGGAACAAAAGGATCACCTCGGAGACCACTACCACCCAGCCCTTGTGGCCAGAATGAATGAAATGGTTACACTAATAATAACACACACAATAGTAATGGGTGTGTGGCCTTCTGTGTGTGAGAGAGAGAGAGAGAGAGAGAGAGAGAGAGAGGGAACGCTAAGGTAAAGAGAGAGAGAGAGAGAGAGAGAGAGAGAGAGAGAGAGAGAGAACGCTAAGGTAAAGAGAGAGAGAGAGAGAGAGAGAGAGAGAGAGAGAGAGAGAACGCTAAGGTAAGAGAGAGAGAGAGAGAGAGAGAGAGAGAGAGAGAGAGAGAGAGAGAGAGAGAGAGAGAGAGAGAGAGAGAGAGAGAGAGAACGCTAAGGTAAAGAGAGAGAGAGAGAGAGAGAGAGGGAACGCTAAGGTAGAGAGAGAGAGAGAGAGAGAGAGAGAGAGAGAGAGAGAGAGAGAGAGGGAACGAGAGAGATGAAAATAATGATACTTTTTGTGTGTTTTTGACTATGGATATCAGTTCATGTATAGAGTGATTTATCGTTTTAATAAAAACTGAAGTTAATCTTACTAATGTACTCTATTGACACAAGTTTGATATACTTACCATTCGGCCATTCACCTCGTTGGATATTTACTGATGCTGCTTACAACTCATACCTCTCCTTCTATACTATTTCTACACTGTTTCTATACTATGCTATTTATACACTAATATATAGATAAGATATATATATGGAACAGCTTCTTTTATGTTTGTCAGTATGTAGTCAATATATTAAATTAAGTCATCGTTGAAAGGGATACATACTTTTTATACCCAACGTCATATTATCCTTTTCAACCTTCCCGGTGTGGGGTCGAAAATTATTGTTTATCTCAAGTACAAAATTGAGATAACCTTAAGGAAAAGTGTACGAAAAGAAAGGTCCACACTTTCGTCATTATTTCAATTATATTTTCAGGAAAAAATCTTGAAATACAAACAATTTCTTAGAACTCTGTGTTTTCTTATAATTACGGATCCTATTTGTGTGCTATGCCAATTTTTATTTCACAACGGAACCATACACTAAAGTTTGCAGTTATAATTATTAGGAATGACAAGTAGTGGATTAATGACTGACCTGAAGATATCTTAATGTTACGTGAAGATTTATCAGATTTTCTCTACGGCGTCATCATTACTAGAAAAGGTTTGTTCTTGGCGACCACTTGGGATTGGAATATTTTTTGGTGGTGTATAATTTCTTACATCTTCAGGTATTTTTTGCGACTATTTCCACTTACTTAGAGCTTAGGTGTGTGGTCCTGTGAGGTCTGTCTGTGTGTGTGTGTGTTTTTCAAGAGTGAGGTGCACGGTTTAGTGAAGGAGGTGGAGGTCAAGTCACATTAACTATCTCTCTGGTGTTCACGGTTGTGTTCTAACTCCTATCTCTCTCTACCATCTCTGAATTTTAATGGGTAGACCTTCATAAAACCTGCCATTTTCTCATTCACTCAAGCGCCACCACACCTGTGAGGGACAATTCTCAGGGGGGCTGAAAACAAACATTGTCGCAGGCGCCACTCCTTCCCTTCCCCCCCACCCCACCACCTTCCCCTCCTTTACTATAGTTTATCCCGCCTCCGTCGTCGTCAGTAATCTCAAGCCCCGCCCCTTCTACCTGACCTCCGTGGCTCCTATTGGCTGCGTCTGGCGGGAGGCGTGGCTACCGGATATACAAAACCCACATCACGAAGCAAATGAAGGTAGTCCTCGACCAGCACTCGTGTATAGTGCACTAGAGCCGGTCTCGTACGTGACTTATTGTGAGCGTCGGAGAGAAAGAGAGAGAGAGAGAGCAGCTAGAGAGAGAGAGGTGTGACGGTAGCTATAGGCTTGTGTGTCTCAGTGACAAACAAACAAAGAGAGAGAGAGAGAAATTGATAGACGGTGAGTGCCAGTGCCAAGAAGAAGGATGTACGAGGAGGAGCTGCTGTACCTTCGGAGTCGTGGCATGGCTCCCCCTGCCCCCCTCGGCCTTCATCCGTACCTGGGCGGCGGACTCCCTGCCAATCTTACCGACCACATTGAAAAGTACAGACTGGGATTCCACGGTAAGTCAATTAATCCTTCACTTAGTTTGGTAGTATGTTAATTCAGTTTGGTAACCCGTTAATCAACAATGTGCTTACCTTTCAGTCAGTTAGGTAACCCGTTAGTAAGCTTAGTAACCCGTCAGTCAGTTAGGTAACCCGCTAGTAAGCTTAGTAACCCGTCAGTCAGTTAGGTAACCCGTTAGTAAGCTTAGTAACCCGTCAGTCAGTTAGGGAACCCGCTAGTAAGCTTAGTAACCCGTCAGTCAGTTAGGTAACCCGTCAGTAAGCTTAGTAACCCGTCAGTTCAGTTAGGTAACCCGTTAGTAAGCTTAGTAACCCGTCAGTCAGTCTGTTAATCCGTCAGTTCAGTTTGTCAGTCAATCAGTATTTCTTCCGCGTTGTATTCACGCATACACAAGTAATCCAAAGTAGTTAAAATATGAAATAAAATAAAATAAAACTGTTTCCATAGCTAAGCGGGTAAAATTATTCATAACTGGATTTCATAAAATATTCTTGACTGGATTATTGATGTTACGGAGGGAAATGTGTTAAACAAAATTCATTCTATAATTTACCGGGCTAGATTTTATTAATTAACTGGACGTGATGTATAACTTAAATATATTTCCAACTTACTGAACAAATATATACCGGTACACCTTAATTAAAGAAATAATTAGACCTCATATATTGCTTTTAAAACCACTGAACCAAAAGTCAAACTCACTCGATTATATAAATATTAATTAATCACTACCGTTATAATTCGTCGCAAAATATGTATGACAAATTATAAAGTGCATGGAACACCCTTTAAAAAAAATATACGGTATATAAATTAAGCTTTATAATAATTCAGACAGACACCGAGAGAGTTAAATAAATAATAATATATTGTAGTTACTTCATTGTGTTCTGGGATTTCCTTTCAAGTATAATATTCAGTAATTATTAAGATTTTGTCATCCCATCAGTAATCTAAATAAGAGGAGAATTGAATCAGATAATGTGATCACAATATGTAACTAACCATATTGTTGTTGTCGTTGTTGTTGTTGTTGTTGTTGTTGTTGTTGGTGGTGATAAATAGTCATGGTGTGGTGTGTGCTCTAACGTGTATAGAATATTTATTTCCTTAACTAAGATGTGTTCATGAATACGGTAATAGAATAATTCCTTCAGATTGTTAGGTTAGGTTTTAATTTGTATACGAATCTACTTTTTTTTTTATATAGGGTTAGAGTGAGTATTATATTAATTAGGAACACAGATAATAATCATTAAGACTTTTCTTATATTGAATGCGACAATAACTTAGGGGTTGCTAAATATATTTATATTATTTTAATAACTATATATGGATGTATTAATAGTTCAGGGTTAACGGGAGAATTAAATATTATGTTTCTATAATAATAATAATAATAATAATAATAATAATAATAAGGTCCAGTCAATTCTATTCAGTACAGAAATAATAACAATATTTTACATCAAGTTTTTTATAGTGAATAATCTGTTCTGTATCAGTTAATGTCATCAACAGTATTTTTCTGTAGCAAGATATGAGTGATAAAATTTAATAGTATACCGCTATAAAGGTAGCAATGTCAAAGGCTCATTAATTATTCAAAATTATATGCACAAAAATTTTCTGTATGAATTCAGATCATAAGAAAAATTATATATTCTCACATTTTTTTTTTTTTTTTTTTTTTTTTTTTTTTTTTAATAGGGACGATGAGTTTTTCTACATCAAGTTATGGGTGGTAAAAATTTTCAGTCCCTCTAGTTAATGGAGATAAATGTGTTTGACTCCTGTACTTCAGATTTGATCAAAGTGTAACTGTGAGAAAAAAGTTAAACATCAACCAACGTATGTGTGATGAAAAAAAAAAAAAAATGATAAAAATAATATCCTTCATCTTCATAATGTGATAACGGTGATTATGTTTTTTTTTTAAATTTTATGCTAATGAATTTTTTAATAATTTTATGAATGCTAATGAATTTTTCCCAGTCGAAATAACCACCTATGCAAATTTTCTGCACCGTACACCGTTATGAGAGATAGAAAATATAAACAATTAACTAAGCTTCAAACAGTGCTCAAGTCAATTTAATTATTTGTACTATATTAAAATTTACTCAATAGTGATGAATGTAGGACCAAGAATGTTATATTATTATTGTTATTATTATTATTATTATTATTATTATTATTATTATTATTATTGCCAGAGGTTACCTCTTAGTTATGAGTTATTTTTTTTCACTTATTTGTGTTGAAGATTTTCTATAATAATGAATATAGTTAGTATAAAATAAGTATATGAAATATATTATTATTGTTATTATTATTATTATTATTATTATTATTATTATAAATCACCTAATTCTATCTTTACTACTATTACCGTTATCAAATCACTAATTAAATACCATATTAGTATCATCACCAATATTATCATTACCAAAACAAATATTATCATCACCAATATTATCATTACCAACACCATTATTATCATTATCAACACCAATATTATCATCACCAATATTATCATTACCACAACCAATATTATCATCACCAATATTATCATTACCAACACCATTATTATCATTATTAACACCATTATTATCATCACCAATATTATCATTACCACAACCACTATTATCAGTACCAACACCATTATTATCATGATTAACACCAACATTATCATTACCAATATTATCATTACCACAACCACCAATTACCTTTTATTCATCACTATATATTCGTTTCCCCAGGCGGCCTCACACATCATTCCCCATTCGCTCATGGGTTCCCCGGGGATTACCTCAAACCCCCGGTCCAGTGTGCAGGTTTCCCCGGCCCTGGACTCCCCGGGGGAAAGACTGACCCACGCATCAAGGTTCGACTCGAGAATGAAACCCTGTGGAGTCAGTTCAACAAATTTGGAACAGAAATGATCATAACAAAACTGGGAAGGTGAGTGTTTGTTAATTTGTTTGTTGTCCCTCATATACTTTGTTTTCGGTGTCGACTGGAGTGTGTGTGTGTGTGTGTGTGTGTGTGTGTGTGTGTGTGTGTGTGTGTGTGTGTGTGTGTCCCTGATTATTTTGCTTTGGGTGTGAACTAAATTGTGTTCTTGTGTGTGTGTTGTGTTTTTTTTATTTTATTTTTTTATCGGTATATAATTTATAGATTCTTATTCATTGGGATTAGAAACAGAAATATCATGCCATCACTATTAATGTTTCCCCTTCCTCGTTCATTAAAATTTCCCTTGGCAAATTCGCATCAAGCGGTGTTTTAAAATTAATACGACGTTATCCCTTACTAAAAAAATCCGGCATCAACAGTAATTAAAAATCACTCCCACCAATTCCTTAAAAACCTCCCCCCTTCTTTTAATTAATTACCCCCATCCTCTTTCATTAAACCCCCCCTCCTCCCCTTCATTCATTAAAAACCTCCCCCCCCTATCTACATTAAAAAATTCTCCCTCCCTTCATTAAAAACCTCTCGCTCTTCATAAACCCCCCATCCTCATTCATTAAATTCCCCTTCCACCCTTCATTAATTAAAACCCTCCACCCTCCCTTCCTTAAAATCCTCTCCCATCTCTTAATGAAAAACCTCCCCCTCCCTTCCTTAAAAACCTCCCCCCTCCATTCCTTAAAAACCTCCCCCCTCCCTTCCTTAAAAACCTCCCCCCTCCCTTCCTTAAAAACCTCCCCCCCCCCTTTCCTTAAAAACCTCCCCCCTCTCTTAATTAAAAATCTCCCCCCTCCCTTCCTTAAAAACCTCCCCCCTCTCTTCCTTAAAAACCTCCCCCCTCTCTTCATAACTCCATATCCTCATTCATTCATTAAACCCCTTCATTAATTACCCCCCCCACCCACCCCCCAACACCCTTTCATTTCCACGTGCGACAACCTGGAGTTCTTCTAAGCGGCGGCGGGAATACCATTAAGTGGATAGATAGTTACACCTTTGGCACATACATTGGAGCCCCTTGATTCCTCCTAAGTATGCTAGGAAACAGAACCTATATAATGAAAAAAAAAATAATAATGGTGTGGTGGTTCCTGTCGTCGCTTGGAATAGCTTGGAGGAATAATATTTACTCCAGATTTACCAACACTGTTCTACTACTACCCCCTTAAGAACATACTGTATTATGTTATGAAGTGATTTCGTACACTCGTGATACATAATTTCTGACCAGAGTGTGAGGAGCAGAAAGCATCGAATCGCCTGGTTTTGTTCATTTCCCCACCCAGTACACCTATAGAGGCTGAGTTCGAATGCAGTGTGTGTGTGTGTGTGTGTGTGTGTGTGTGTGTGTGGTGCTTGCCGTTCGTCTCTGGTCAGAAATTACTTATCACGAGTGTACATGGCGGCTTTTTTTGGTTATCGAGTCTGTATTCTGTTTTTGTTGTGGTGGGTACCGTGCCGTGTCGTGTCGTGCCGTGCCGTCGGTATGTTAAAGTAGGGCCTGCGGGAAAGATGCGGGTACCGATAGAGTTGTTGTAGGGAATATATGGGAAGGAAGGAAGGAAGGTACCGGTAGGAAGAGAAAATGGAAGGAAGGTACCGGTAGGAAGAAAAAATGGAACGAAGGAGGGTAGGAAGAAAAAATGGAAGGAAGGAAGAAAAAATGGATGGAAGGAAGGAAGGAAGATCGTGATGCGGTAAAGTTTAATTCTTCTTCATATATAACTGTGTATACTTAGAGAAGCAACCTATACGCAAATCTCATGCGAAATAATTATATATATGTAGGAATTAGAATATGTGTTTAGGGGACAATACGCTTTTGGTACCGAATATTAAAGTGTTTTGATTATGTTTTATCGATCGCTATAGTGGACGAGAATGATACATGTTCTGCCAAAAGCAACATCGAGTAGTGACTGTGTGTGTGTGTGTGTGTGTGTGTGTGTTGCATCGCGGTAAAATTACTTGTATAGCGATGAGAAAACACACACACGGTAACAGTGCATGTGTATTAAAACAGTACTGGTGTGTGTGTGTGTGTGTGTGTTAAAGTTGCGAGTTTGCTGTAATACTGCATGTGCGGTAAAACAGTACTGGTGTGTGTGTGTGTGTGTGTGTTAAAGTTGCGAGTTTGCTGTAATATTGTAGGGGTAAATAAGTACGTGTGTGTGTGTGTGTGTGTGTGTAAAAGAAAAACAAAACAAAACGAGGAGAACCATGATGAATGCATACGAAAGAAACCAATCCCTTTCCACCACCAAGCAACCAACCAACTACAGTATAATAATAATAATAATAATAATAATAACCTTCACTCTAAACTGTACGTACTGTAATGGGTATACCTTCACCACCACGGCTGCAACATTAAAAAAACAACAAACAAGTCAGTTAATTATACCGACGCTTTTGATACCCGATGGAGACAAATAAGCCAGACCCACAATTAATTTTAACCTAACCCTATGTAAATCAAACCTCATCTAACTAACCTAACCAAAAAGTCTTAACTCCCATCTTACCTATCCTATCCTAACCACATCTAACCTAACCAAACCTCAAAAACATTAACCCAAATAACCCACACCTACCCACCCCTAAAAAAAAAAAAAAAAAAAAAAAAAAAATAATAATAATAATAATAATAACCAACACCTATCCCCCATAATAATAATAATAATAATAATAATAATAATAATAACAATAATGATAATAATAATAATAACAAGGCACCTAAAATGTTTCCCTCAATCGTGATAAACTTTGGACTAATGCTACTTACTCACTTCCTTTGCTTCGCCTCGGGCACACTGAATATAATTATTTATGGTTACGGATATTCCACGTGTTTGTTTTTATTTCGCTAATTACCCATCGGGGGATTTTATGGGGGGACAGAAAATCAAGGTAAAATGGGTGTGTGTGTGTGTGTGTGAAGTGTGTAAGTTAGTATGTTAATTATAAAGAGTGTGGGCTGAAAAAAAAAAGTGTGCATATAAATACTTATAAGTGACTGCTGCATATATGAAATGTAAAAATGACAGAATGTTATGTGTATGTTCCTGTGTGTGTGTGGTAGAAGTAATAGAGAGAGAGAGAGAAGGATATCCCACAGAAAAAAGAGAGAATGGTTGAGATTGTGGTTTTTCGGTGAGTCGGAAAAAATATGAGAAAATTAGAAGGATATCATAATTATATAAACAAAAACAAACAGAAAGATATCGTTCAAAAGAGAGAGAGAGAGAGAGAGAGAGAGAGAGAGAGAGAGAGAGAGAGAGAGAGAGACAGATAGACAGAAGGATATCATACAAAAAAGAAAAAATATCATACCAAAAACTAAAAGAGAGGAGAAGAATATCGTATCAAAAAATAGAGAGAAAAATGAAAAAGAAAAATATTATCGTACGTCCCATCAGCGTAAGCACGAGCGAGAGACACTGATTGGCCGCGGTCTCTGATCACCCAAAGATAAGCCCAGTGCATCCTGTTGGCGTGATGGGTGTAATCAGAAGGATGTTGTGTGTGTTGTTCTGATTCCACCAAACTCGAACAGAAAAAAAAAATAATAATAGCCTCCATGTACTGTAAATATGTATATGTGTATGTGTGTATGCATAAATAATATCAAAACAGTATAAAAATATAATTAATCTCTTTATAAATATGTGTGCAAAACTAAAATTAAAATACTGTGTAAATAAACATGAGCAATTAAGTTACCCCCAATGAGTATTCTAAGTTTGGAGGAATAAGTAGCCTTCCTTCCATGTCCCCCAGAATGATAATATAAATGAGAACAATGTATTTATTTACAGTAGAGTAGCTGTTCAGAACTTTGTCTCCCCTCTGGTATATGATGATGATGAGAATAATGCCTGTTGTCGTGAATGAGACGTGATGTTTGTATGTTTATTTATTCTGTTTGACTGTAAACCATGAAAATATCGGTGAGATAAAACAGTCAGGTCTTAATTATGTTAGCACTATTCTCAGAGTTTAGCATCATAACAGAAAGGCGACAAATTATTAACCAGCGAGTGTACTGCGTGTGTGAGACTGAGAAGAATAAGTGAGAGAGAGAGAGAGTGAATGGGAGAGCGAGTGATGGTGTGAAATATGAAAATAAACAATATAATTAGTGAGTGAAGAAAGTGTGGGTGTAAGAGTGAAAACGTAAGGGTGAGACAGCAAGATTAAAGACGTGAAGGTAAAGGTGTAAGAAAGTGTGTAAGAGAGGGAAAGAGAGAGAGTGAGAAAGGGAGACAAGAGTATACAGAAGAACCCCCACGTGAGCTAGGAAGGTAACTCGATCCTCAGGTGAACTCAGTAAGGATCGAAGGACCTACATATTTGTGACACTAACAGGTGGTGTTGTGTAGTCCTCATAAGTAGGTAGGTAGGTAAGTGGACAGGTATGTTAGTAGGTGGGGAAGTATAAGTAGGTATTTAAGTAGGAAGGGAAGTAGGTAGGTGGGTAGGTATGTTAGTAGGTGGGGAAGTATAGGTATAAGTATTTAAGTAGGAAGGGAAGTAGGTAGATAAGTATTATTTAAGTGGGTAGGTGGGTGGTTTTTCCTGGTCAACTTTAGGTAGGTAGCTGGGTGGGTTGGTAGGTGGGTAGGAAAATGAGTAGGTGGATAGATAGATAGATAGATGGTGTTCCTTCGTCATCTATAGGTGCTAGAAAATAGGTATATAGATGGCATAGGTGGTGTTCCCATATAGGTCATAACAATACTGGGTACATGGTTGGATTTCGCTGGTAAGTAGGTGGTTGGTGGGAAGGAAGGAAGGTGGGTGGGCGGGTGGGTTGGTAAGTGGGAAGGGAGAAAGGTGGGTGGGTGGGTTGGTAAGTGGGATAAGTGGGAAGGGAGAAAAGGTAGGTGGGTGGCTCGCTGGCTGTTTGAGGGCAAATGTTTGACTCACTTTAGCCGGTCAACACAACAGAACCTCAAGTGTTTTTCGCCGCCCTCACCGCCACGATTAACAGTCTCAGTGATGTCTCTCTCGCCCCTCACTCATGCACACCCACGCCAGATTACGCAGGTTTTTTTTTTTTTTTTTTTTTTTTTTTTTTTCCCCTACCGGAGACGAATAGTGATGATATTTGTGTTTTTCTGGTTTTCTATACGGTCTCTCATGCACACCGAGGCCAGATTACGCACGGTTTTGTTTTTTTGTTTTTTTTTCCTACCGGAGACGAACAGGGATGATATTTGTGTTTTTCTGGTTTTCTATACGGCACACAAGTTTAACCTTTAATTGTATGTGTTGTTCGTAGTGATTAAAATATTATTACAGGAACAATTTTTTTTAATGTTTAATGCATCATGATTTGAGACACATGTAAACAAAGAATCACAACAAACTCAGATAATTATGCTCAAAGTACACACACACACACACACACACACACACACACACACACACACACACACACACACACACACACACACACACACACACACACACACACACACACACACATCCATCGGGAATTTTCACACTCGAACACGAAAAAGAAAAAGAAAGGTAAAAAAAAATGTGAGAGAACCTAACCTAACCTATCGATCACCACTGATAGGTTTGAAATCGCTGGTTGTTGTTGTTGTTGTTATTGTTGTTCGTGGCGACACTCTTTCTTATTGATTTAGGTCTTGTCTTTGGAGTGTGTGTGTGTGTGTGTTTGTTTGTCTGTCACCGCAGCGGAGTTATAGACACGCACTTATACTGTGTTTTAAAAGTTTGGTTTTAGTGGGTAAGAATTTGAGAATATCTGAATAATATTGGTTTCAGTGCTAAAAGAATAAAAAATAATGTGGTCTTTACATTACGGTGTCTTAGTTATATATAGTTTTTTTTTTTTTTTTTTTAGAATTTTGGATTATATTGTTTTAAGGCGATTTTAAGTTGGTTTAAATCGGTAAAATTTTGAGATTATCCGGATATACTTGATTTGAATCCGATACATATGCGGTGTTTGTACGACGTAGGATTTTTTGATGGCTTAAAATTATTTATTGAATATCCCAATAAATTTTGATGTAGTCGTCGTTGTTGTTTTGAGAGGATAGGTCCCATCGGTGTGTGTGTGTGTGTGTGTGTGTGTGTAAACAGACGACACTCGTTAAGTCCCATCTGTGTGTGTGTGTGTGTCTGTGTGTGTATTTCTATAAACAGACGGCACTCACTAGGTCCCATTGATGTGTGTGTTTGTGTGTGTGTGTTTATGTGTGTGTGTGTTTGTGTGTGTGTGTGTGTTGTCACCGCTGAGTGGTTTCATACACTGTGATTACTTTGGGCCGAGTCACTCCAGAGTTATTGATAGCCTTACGATCGCAACTTCAAACAACTCTGTAGGTCTCTCGGTTTAAAGAGGTATTATTACAGTGTTGGTACATTGGAGTGCCTTGATTCCTTCACATTATGCCACAAAACAGGACCATTCAGATAAACAAAAATAATGGTGGTCTGTTGCCTGGAATGTATAGGAGGAATCAATTGGTTCAGATTTACCAACACTGCATGTACACTGGATCAAAAAAGTATCGAGCAGGTGGGGTCCGATGGTTCTGTAAATGATCGCTACAGCTCATGATAAACAAGCTCGTTTTCAGTAGCCATCGTCTTAGGTGTCAAAATGTTTCACGAGGGAAATGCGCGATACTTTTTTAATCGAGTGTACTATCCCCTCAAGGAGCCAATAAATATGGTCCACGAATAGTTTACCTCTCGTTTACCTCTGTTTACCTTTGCCACCTAAATACTGACTTCTGTCCCTGGTAATTCCTATTTACTGGACGCTATAAGGAACTTTGCTATTGGGAGGAATTGTGCATCGTTCATCTGAGTTGTACCAATAGTTTATATTATGATCGACTGTATAAATAATAGTTTGTGTTTAGTTTAATGTATCTCTTTATTCATGTTGCTGAGTTTCGAAAGTGTTTGGATTTACTATATTCACGGTATTGGCAATCAGAGTTATGTGTGTGTGTGTGTGTGTGTGTGTGTGTGTGTGTGTGTGTGTGTGTGTTATGGAGAAAGTTTTTGATTAGTTTTGAATATCAATAAAATTGGAAACAGATTTTACCAAGACACAATGGAGTGCTTTGCATCTCTTTATACTTTATACTTTCAATCATTTGTTATATTAATTTGCTGTATGCTGACAGGCTGATAATTATATACTTTTATCTAATGTAATTGTTGGTTTCAGTGTAAATCAAACATTTAATTTGATAACCTGTCCAACTTACACTCATGGTTTCGATAGTATGGCTGTGTTTTGAACTGTACCTTAGTTAAGTATTATTGGATGTGTTGCTTTATAATATTATCTTTCTTTTAGCATATTAGATGTCTAACAATTTCATTTTGTTTTGTGTTGACAGACGGATGTTCCCGACGGTGAAGATGTCAGTGAGTGGTCTGGAACCCAACACTAAGTACTTCGTTCTCATGGACATCACACCCGCTGACGACTCCCGCTACAAGTTCCAAGGCAAGGAGTGGGTTGTGGCGGGTAAGGCAGAACCCCACATGCCAGGCCGTCTGTACATCCACCCCGACTCACCAGCGTCAGGAGCTCAGTGGATGCGACACCCCATCAGCTTCCAGAAACTCAAACTCACCAACAACAATTTGGATCAACAGGGTCATATCATCCTCAACTCGATGCACAAGTACCAACCCAGGATTCACATTGTGGCCGCCCCAGATTTGGTCACATTACACTGGTCCACCTTCAACACATTCAACTTCCCCCAGACTTGTTTCACCGCCGTCACCGCCTACCAAAACGAACGCATCACACAACTCAAGATCGACAATAATCCGTTCGCCAAAGGGTTCCGTGAGAATGGTCAGCTGAGGTCCAAAAAGAGGTCCGGGGGAACGTCGCCCCCTGCCGGTGATATGAACACCTCAGCACCCAAGGCCACAGAAGGAGCCACTAATGATGGTAAGAATTTAATGAACTTTTTATTTACTTGCTCCATAGACTAATAATTACGGTCTTGGTTCATTCCTATAATTCATGACTTTACTGTTTTATTACACTACCATGATGCTTTATTAAACTACAATGATGTTTTATAACACTACCATTATACTTATTTACACTACGATGATCCGTCAACTATAATATGTGTATGTGTGTTCCTTGACAGCAACCCTGGAGAAGAGGTCAAGGCTGAACAGTGTAGATAGCGGTGACCTGGACGCCTCAGATGACGAACGACCCTCATCCTCCATGTCTGTCGAGAAGGACCTTGGCGACGAGAAGGTTGATGTGGAGAGTCCCCCAACACCCCCACCCCCCTTCCTACCGCCCCCGCCCATCATAAAGTCAGAGGTGGAAGACACGAGCCCCTCCTTAGTGTCCCCCCTCGTCTCAGCAGCGTCAATGATGGCAGCGGCGGCGGCGGGAGTAGCGGCGGTACCAGACCACACCAGTAGGAAGGCCCTCACTCCACCTACCTTAGCGTCTATAGAACCACGCCTTCCACTACACGATGCCAGCAGTATACTCTCCCCCGCTGCTACACGTCCTTGTCTCCCATCACCCACATACTCTACAGGTCTCCCAGGCAGTCTACAACCACATCCAGGCATGCCAGGGTCTTCACTTCCTTACCCATATCTTTATTATAGTCACATGATGTCTCCTTATTTATTGGGTCGTACTGCACCTCATCTACCACCAGCCCCTCCAACCAGTGCCCTAGACAAAGCTGCAAGGGACATGTATGCTGGTTACCCCACGTATTTGAGGACCCCCCCTGGCCCCCATCACCACTCCTCACTCCCCGCCACCCCCTCCAGACCCGCCCCCATACACCCCTACAGCTATACCCTCCCCCCTCAGGTCCAAGCAGCTAATCTTTGAGAGTTAATGGTGGGAGGTGGTGGTGGTGGTGGTGTTGGTGGTCTTGGTGTTGTATGCTCCCCACCCAACCTCCCTCAGATGAATCCTAGGTCACCTCACTCATCTCTCTCATCATCATCATCATCTCAGTCACTTCCACAGCAGGCATCTCAGTCACTTAGTCATTCATCTCACACTCCATCTCATTCACTTCCTCACTCATCTCAAAGTCCTCATGAGTCATCTCTTCAATCATCACACTCACTTCCACATTCATCTCAGTCACTTTTCCAGTCATCTCATCACACTCCACAGTCACCTCATCACCTTCTCCATTCATCACACGTCCATTCACTCCTTCAACTACAGTCCCTCGTCCTCCAGTCATCATCTCACCTTCCTCCGTCCTGTCACCTTCCCCAGGCCAACGACACAACATCATCCTCCAACCTTCATCACCATCCTCGCTAATATCACTACCACCATCCTCCATCATCACTACCACCATCCTCCATCATCACTACATCATCCTCCAACCTCCATCACCATCCTCGCTAATATCAATTCCACCATCACCATCCTCCAACCTCCATCACCATCCTCTAACATCACTACCACCATCCTCCATCACCATCCTCGCTAACATCACTATCACTCGTTCGTAGGCATTTGTTACCATCTGTCACCTTCATATTCTCTATATAATTATGTACAGAACTTTAACGATAACTTCATTATTGCCAACTATACATTCCCGCTAAACTTCACAATTACCAAGTATACATTCCCGCTAAACTTCACAATTACCAACTATACATTCCCGCTAAACTTCACCACAATTACCATCTATACATTCCTGCTAACTTCAAAATTACCAACAACTGTATAATT
Source organism: Petrolisthes cinctipes (assembly GCA_033782935.1). Taxonomy (NCBI): domain Eukaryota; kingdom Metazoa; phylum Arthropoda; class Malacostraca; order Decapoda; family Porcellanidae; genus Petrolisthes; species Petrolisthes cinctipes. Next base: position 20,643 of record JAWQEG010003281.1, on the reverse strand, counting down.
ATTCCTGCTAACTTCATAATCATTAACTAACTATAAATTATCATCGCTAAGTACATTATTATTATCATTTACCTTCGTCAACTTTAGCCTAAAATTTGTGTTATTGGTAGTTAGAGTCTTCAACGTCAACAACTTCACTTATTAACATGTTCAGATAATTTATAAACACAACCTGTATAATTCCAGGTAGATTATTCATTTTTGTTGTTGTTGTTGTTATTTTCATTACCGTTAACTGAATTCACCATCAGTGTTTGTTAAGTTTAGCTTCATAATCAGTCATACTACCTCTAGTTTCATTACCAATCATAAAATATTCACTAGTTTCATTAATTACCAATCATAAAATATTCGCTAGTTTCATTACCAATCATAAAATATTCGTTAGTTTCAATACCAATCATGTTTCGTTAGCTTCAATACCAATCATGTTTCGTTAGCTTCAATACCAATCACGTTTCGTTAGCTTCATTGCCAATCACGTTTCGTTAGTTTCATTACCAATCATAAAATATTCGTTAGCTTCATTACCAATCATAAAATATTCGTTAGTTTCAACACCAATCATGTTTCGTTAGCTTCATGTTCGTTCCTCTTCATCTTAAGTTAATACAAGCTTCATCCAGGCTAGCACACGTCTTGTCTCGTTGATGTTGTTGTTGTTATTGTTGTTGTTGTTGTTGTTGTTGTTGTTGTTGTTGTTGTTGTCAAGGTGTCATGGTGGCCTAGCGTCAGGTTAGGTCACGCATGCGCCAGTCAACCAACCAACCAACCAGACACCCACAGCGAGTTTTTTTTTTTTTTTTTTTTTTTTCCACACTGAGAAATTGCCAACTGGATAATTTGACTTACCAGGAATAATATTTGTCGAGTAAATAACAAAAAAATACTCTTAAATATTCTATAGATAAGATTATTTTATATGTGTTAAGGGGATAGTATACTTTTAATAGATTGGAGTGCCTTGATTCCTCCAAAGTATGCCAGGAAACAGACCCAGATGGAAAAAAAAAAAAAATAATGGTATCCTGTTGCCTGGAATAGTTTGGAGGAATCATTTGCTCCAGATTTATTACCACCCAAAAGAATGTGCTATAATTATATCCCCTTAACCCATTCTGGACATAAAAATTTAAATAAGTTTTTTTTTTTTTTGTCCATCTTGCTTGTGCTTTAAAGACCCATGGCATTCTTCTCATGTAAAAAAAAAAATAAAAAAATAAACCACTCGCCACTCGCCCTGCGTCACACAGGTGCCAAAGATATCTTCTTCTTTATTATTATTTTTTTTGTTTTTTGTATGTACAATTTCTTAAGTTATTTATTTTTCTACTGTGAAATGGTGCTCCGTGTAAATAGTGTAAAATAATAAATGTAATAATAATAATAATAATATTAATAATGTGTATGTACAGTCACAAGCACTAATAAGTATACAGGTGTGCTTCGAATACCTGGAGACAGTAAATAAATGCACAATAAGATCTCCATTGGAATTACTTCGTTGGTAAAATTGACCTGTTCGAAGCATCAACCAAACCTGTATACTTATTAGTGCTCGTGTATGTACATAAGGAGTTGTAGCAGACGGGTATCTCAGGTGGCGTTAATTAATTGTTTATTATTACGTCCACAGTTAATATTGTTTGTAATAAAGATGAGTTATGATTATAATACACGACACATTTTCTTTTCCCACGAAATTTTAATGTTTTTTTTTTTATCATTTTAATATCTGTTTTGTTTTTTTGTGTATTATCCTTTTTTTTAGACTGTGATGGGTAGGGTAGTGTTTTCCTCTGCCCTATTTATATTTTAATTATAAACATTTGGAGTTTGTCTACTGTAGCACATGGGAGAGGTAGAGAGAGGAAAGGCAGCAAACACGAAGGGAATAGAAGGAAAGGAGGGACAGCAAGCACCTAGGAAGTAGTAAGAAAGGTGGGACAGCAAACACGAAGGGAATAGAAGGAAAGGAGGGACAGCAAGCACCTAGGAAGTAGTAAGAAAGGTGGGACAGCAAACACGAAGGGAATAGAAGGAAAGGAGGGACAGCAAACACCTAGGAAGTAGTAAGAAAGCAAAGACAGCAAACACGAAGGGAATAGAAGGAAAGGAGGGACAGAAAGCATGAAGGGAATAAAAGGAAAGAAGAGACAGCAAAAACGAAGGGAATAGATGAAAAGGAGGGATAAAAAGCATGAAGGAAAGGAGAGACAGCAAACATAAAGGAATAGCAAGAAAGGAGAGACAGGAAGCACACAGATAGAATGAATAGAAAGGAGAAAGAACAAGCAAGAAGGAAAGGAGAGACAGCAAACATAAAGGAATAGCAAGAAAGGAGAGACAGGAAGCACAAAGAGAGAATAAATAAATAAAAAGGAGAGAGAGCAAGCAAGAAGGGAAAGGAGAGACAACAAACATAAACATTGAGATCTTGCTTGCATGCGTGACTGAAATGTTTGCCTGTTCATCTCTGGCCGCCTGCATGGGGAGCCAATCAAATCGCTTGCTTGTCGTATACATATATTATGATTGGTTACTTTTTCAGGACTATAAAGCCATCTAATAAAACGTGACCTTGAGGAACCTGAATGCTAGATGTGTGTGTGTGTGTCTGTCAGTGTGTGAGTGACGGTGAGAGGGAGGAGAGTGAGCGCTATATGTGTTCAGTGATTTTAAATAAGTTCCTTCAATATAGGGATTTTGTTTCTTGTGACAATTGGAATCGTTTGTCGTCAACTTAAGCATATTGTTTGTTGTTGAGGGCCTTTTATAGAAACTGTTAGGTACAGCCATGGCTGATAGTGGTGGATCAGGGTCAAAGTAGTGTTGGAGACCAACTGAACACAGTTCGAAAAAGTGAGTCTTCTAAACCTCTCTCAATGTTAAGAATGGTTTGGAAAATTCACTTGTTTGAACTGTGTCTAGTTGCTCTGTAACACTCCTTGGACCCTGTATGGTCCACCACTATCACCCATGGCTGTACCCTTCAAAGTAAATATAGTTAGTTGATTTCTTTTTTTTTTTCTTTTTTTTTTTTTTTGCGCTGTAGACGTCATTTGTATTTTCTTTTACGACGCAAAATATGTGGTGTTACCGTGACAGTCATATGAAAACCATGTGGTGTAATGAGGTGGAGTAAGTGATGGTATGAAGTACTATAGTAAAACAATAGTGGTGTTAGTGTTGGTATGAACTACTATAGAAAATATGCTACTGTAAAAAAATGAAACAATGGTGATATTAGTGGTGGTGGTATTAGGTATAGTTAATATAGTGATGGTATGAGGTATTTATAGTGATGGTATGAGGTAATTATAGTGATGCAGAGGTGGTAACAGTGTTGGTGTGAGGTATTTAGAGTGAACCAATACTAAGGTGTGTGTGTGTGTGTGTGTGTGTACCTCCCCACCACGCCCTTCTCCTCCCAGTGCTTCCATCATCACCTCTACTCACCTGCATATTGGATACCACTACCTCACGCTATACCTGGTAAGTCTCTCTCTCTCTCTCTCTCTCTCTCTCTCTCTCTCTCTCTCTCTCTCTCTCTCTCTCTCTCTCTCTCTCTCTCTCTCTCTCTCTAACCGATAATAATAATAATAATAATGATAATTAATGATAATAATAATAATAATAATAATAATAATAAAGATAAAACCTTACATACCTGGGTACATAGTCACAACTTAATAATAATAATAATAATAATAATAATAATAAAGATAAAACTTGATACACACATAAATCCCTTTGACCTAACTAATCCTATGTGACCACTCCGGGGAACAAGGGCACGTGAGGTCACAACTCACACGATAACAGAGATAAATTTTCCCTTACAAAAGCTCTAGTGAAGTAATGTTAACTAAAGTCTTTCATTAGGGGTGATAGAGGTAATGCAACGTGTGGTATTAGCCTGACAGGTGAGGCAGACAGACAGACAGACAGACAGAGAGCATGCATGGAGAGAGAGAGAGAGAGAGAGAGAGAGAGAGAGAGAGAGAGAGAGAGAGAGAGAGAGACTTAGAGTTAGTTTATACATGTAGTGTAGAGAGACACACACACATACACAAAAAAAAAAATCCCCCAAAACACGCACACACACGATCGCAAAACACACACACACACACACACGTAATCGCAAAATACAACCCCCCCCAAAAAAAAAAAAAAAAAAAAAAAAAACACACACACACACGCAATCGCAAAACACACACACACACACACACACACACACACACACACACACACACACACACACACACACATAATTAACCAACCAATCGTACGGATATAATGAAGTTGGAAAGGATGATATTATATTTTCAATTAATTAAGAGGATTAAGTTATACAGTGTTGGTAAATCTGGAGCAACTGATTCCTCCAAACTATTCCAAGCAACAGGACACCATTAGTTTTGTTTATCTGGTTCTGTTTCTTGGCATACTTTGGAGGAATCAAGTTTATATATTATACTCCCTTAAAACAATGACAGAGAGAGAGAGAGAGAGAGAGAGAGAGAGAGAGAGAGAGAGAGAGAGAGAGAGTGAGTGTGTGTGTGTGTGCTTTTGTGTGTTTGAGAGAGAGAGAGTGAGTGTGTGTGTGTGTGTTTGTGTGAGAGAGAGAGAGTGTGTGTGTGTGTGTGTTTGATAGAGAGAGAGAGAGTGTGTGTGTGTGTTTGTTTGAGAGAGAGAGAGAGAGAGACTACACCGGTACTTCCTCTCTCCCTCCCTCCCTCACTCCCTCACTCTATCCGTCCTCTTCCTGCCTACACCCCCCCCCCTCACCCCATCCCATCCCCCCCAGCATTGAACAGGATACAGGGGTGTTTAGTTAGAAGGGGGAGAGACTCTTGTGGGTAATCTAATGGGCTACTGAATCCTTTACACTGAGAATACACTACTATATTATGTTTCAGAATCTACTTTATTTATTTATTCATATTATTTTCATTTTATCATTATCATTATTATTATTATTTGTATTTGTATTTATATTTTTTCATTTTTTATTTCATTTTTTTTTCATTTTTTTTTTTCATTTTTCATTTTTTTTTTTGTGTGTGGACAGTTACATTAGACTTAAATTATAACAGCTGAGGTGGGTAATTAATGACAGCATCTGAGAGGGAGGGTAATTAATAACAGCTGATGGTGATGGTGGTGGTGGGGTGGGGGGGGTAATTAAGAGGGTCATGCAGGGTTATTTACATTCATGGCATCATTTTCTCGATCCTAATTACAAGTCTAGTCGCCGTGGAAAGAGACAATTACAACCCACAAATTTCAGATCAATGCAATGAGTCTTCTTATTTTTTTTACAGCCAGAACGTAGTCTATAAATAAATTACACAGTACAATTATTCCTGTATGTAAAATTAATGGCCTCTTGCAGTTTTAAGAGTTTTTTTTTGTATCGTGAAAATACAGACAGACAACTTCTTCCATTTTGTACAGAAAGAAAACTTGAACAGCTGTTTAGTTTAATGTCTCGAGTTGAAAGATTTACCACATACTAAATTCACATATATATATTGAAGATTTTAACATATATATTGAATTCTTTTACATAATATATAATTATACTGAAGGTTTTAAATATATTGAAGATTTTAACATCATATAATATACGGATGATATACTGAAAATACTGCAGGTATGATTAGATTTGGCAGTGTTTTGTGATAGGAAGATTTGTGTGTGTGTGTGTGTGTGTGTGTGTGTGTGTGTAGGGATGGAAGGAACCAAGTAGAGTGTGTGTGTGTGTGTGTATAACCAAGCAAATAGTAACCAATATGACGTCAATACTATATATATATTTATACCTTGTTGTCGTGAAGTGAGTGAAGATACTAAACTATGACTTTTTAATTAACATTCCTTGGTCATCATTTTACTCTACTGACCCAGATAGCTTCCTGAACCATATTACTGACTTTATAAAAATAGGAATGGAAACATATATCCCTCACCAACAATACTCAAAAAGATCTAACTCTCCAAAATGGTTTGATCACAGCTGTGCCAGAGCTACAAAACAAAAATCAATAGCCTATAATGCCTATACAAAGTCGAAAACTCTTCAGTCATACAATTATTTCAAAATTGTCAGATGCCATGCTAAAGCTGTAACTAATTTAGCCAAATCTAACTTCATACATAAACAAGTCAATAAATTACTGAATAATCCTAATGATAATAAGATCTTTTGGTCAACAGTAAACTCATTCAAATCTAACTTCAACCATGGTTCATCTATTCCCCCTTTAAAGAATAGCAATGGAAATCTCATATGTGATCCATGTGGTAAAGCAAATCTTTTGGCCAATATCTTCGCCACAAATTCAAACCTCAATGACACTGCTCAAAACACTCCCATTTTGAATTTTAACTCCCCAGAAAGTCCACCCTTAATAATTCATACAAGACAAGTGCGGACCATTTTGGAGAATCTATCTATCGACAAAGCTTCAGGGCCAGATGAAATTCCTCCCACTGTATTAAAAAATTGCTCAAAAGAATTAGCTCCAATTCTCTCAAAATTATTTCGTGTATGTCTCCATACCTCGTCCTTCCCAGCCGCCTGGAAAGAAGCCAATGTACAACCAATTCCCAAAAAAGGAGCTACCGCAAATCCATCAAATTACAGACCAATTGCCATCACGTCTACTCTCGGTAAAATATTTGAAATAGTTCTTAACAATCACTTTGTAAAACACCTTGAGAAAAATCATCTGCTAAATGATAAGCAATATGGCTTTAGACAGAGACGATCTACTGTGGATCTGCTCTGTTATTTCACAGATAACATATTCCAATCAACTGATAAACATGGAGAGACTCACACAATTTGCCTTGATATATCTAAAGCCTTTGACAGAGTATGGCACAGATCATTACTGTCTAAGCTTCCACATTATGGCCTTCAATCTTTTGTTCCTCTAATTAATTCATATCTTAGCAACAGAAAATTACGTGTGATGGTAGATGGTCTGTATTCCGACTTTCATCCCATTAATGCTGGTGTTCCTCAAGGAGCGGTCTTGGCTCCAACTTTGTTCCTCATTCATATTAATGATCTTTTGTCAGTTACTCAGAATTCAATTCACTCCTATGCTGATGATTCAACTATTCACAGTTCCTTCTCATTTAATGATAGTTTTACTCAACACAATATTTTAGAATACAAACTTGCCACTTCAATTTCATTAAATGAAGACTTAACGAAGATCTTTGATTGGGGACAAAACAACCAAGTTTCTTTCAATGCAAATAAAACTAAATACATCCCGTTCTCAAATAGATCAGATAATCATGATTCTCACATTATTTTCAATAATACAAATATCCCCAAGTCCCACAGCATTGATCTCCTTGGTGTAACTTTAAATGAAAACCTCAGTTGGACTCCCTATGTAAAATCCATTGCCAAAACTGCATCTAGGAAGATGGGACTTTTATACAGAGCTTGTAATTATTTGACTGACGAGCAGATAGCAGTAATATATAAGAGTCATGTGCGTTCCCAGATGGAATATTGTTCACCTCTGTGGGCTGGTTGTGGATCGGTGGTGTTAAGACAATTAGATAAAATTCAAAACAGAGCTATCAGACTGATCAATAATCCTATGATCACTAATGAATTCCCTCCCTTATCAGTACGTAGAAATGTTGCTTCCCTTGCACTATTTTATAGATACTTTTATAAGAAATGTTCGGATGAACTTGCCCTGATTATACCACCCCTTCACGTCTTCCCACGGAGGACTAGGGCAGCTGAGAATGCGCATGAGTTTACACTGACTCCTCCACGTTGCAGGACAACTGCTTACAAAAATTCATTTACTCCCCGTACTACTTCCCTGTGGAATTCTCTTCCAAGGGAATGTTTTCCAGCAAGTTATAACCCCCAGCAATTTAAATCCAGTTACTTTAAATATTTTATGAGTGGAGGATGCCAATAGGCAAATGGAACCATTTATTTATTTGTTTCTTCCTTTCCTCCACTCACTATATGTAAAAAAAAAAAAAAAAAAAAAACTGTGTTCTATAATTCTGACTCATTCTGAAAACTGTACTATATAGACTAGACTTACTTACTTACTGTCGTCATCTCTCGTTGTCTGTCTGGTGTTGCTAAGTAGATTTGGCACTAGTGTTTTTGTTTATTGGTAGACTTGGCAACATTGCATTTTTTTCTTTCTAACATGCTATATATAGAGTTTTCTTTCTTGGTAGGTTGATGTGGCATTAGTTTTTTTTGTTTATAGGTAGACTTGGCAACATTGCATTTGTTTCTAAGTCAGTGTTTGTTATTCTAATGTTTTTTTTGTTATCAATAGGTTGATGTAGTTCTTATTTTATTATCGTTATTTACATATTTTATTTACATTAGTAGAAGGGGGGGAGGTACTGAAACCTTATATATAGCACATGATAGACAAATGACAGGAACAGTAAAAGTGACAAATGACAGGAACAGCAAAAGTGACAAATGACAGGAACAGCAAAAGTGACAAATGACAGGAACAGCAAAAGTGACAAATGACAGGAACAGCAAAAGTGACAAATGACAGGAACAGCAAAAGTGACAAGGGACAGTAAAAGTGGATGGCAGGGAAGGGACATTTTTTTCTAGACGAGAGGGGAGGGGGGGGTGGGTTGGCTCTGAAACTTTAGCTCATGACTGACAAAATATAATGACAGTAATAAGAGTGATAGGAGACAGGAAAAGTGCATGACAGGGACGAGGCATTTCTGGACCAGGAGGGATGCCGAAACTTTAGCTCGTGACTGTACACAAATGACTCATGATAGTTTTACAGGCGTCATTCTACCTAGGGATTATCGCCCTTATATCTTCCCAAATGTAGAGAAATGGAGTGAAATTTGCAGGTGGTTTTAATGTGTAACACGATAATGGTGAAGGTAATGTGTTCCAACAGATCTAACACATCCTTTATCAGTTATCAAACGTGCATGTTAAGGACTCCAGGATGTAGCAAGAAAATTGGAGGTTAATGAGTGCTTCAATCATTGCCACGAAACACACATGCACACCTATATTGAAGAAGCTTGTTTCGTGGCATAATCAGGAGGAATCAGAAGCCACCAAGTCTCGTACACAATCACAGGGTCCTTATACTTAATGATGTTCAGCATGAGATAATTGTGTGAGTGTTTACAGCTGTACCAAGAAGCTTCTCTATACGTGCTCCTCCCATCCCATCCCACTTCCCATCCCTCTCTGTGTTACCTCTAGTCCAAATATGGCATTGGCGTTGAAGAGACTGTGTGTAATTTATTCTAATGATCAGGTGGCCATGCAAATTACACTATAAAACAGAGTAAAGTGTCTCGCTGTCTTTGTATTTTTAAGTCATTCTGGGTAATTTATGAACTGTTGCGAATTAGACAAAGTGTTTATGTATATTTCAATTTGTTTTTACTGGTTAACAACCACTTCACACCAGTGCTGATAAATAATTTGTTGCACTTTACGACCAAAGTAAGCTCACTTCGACAACTGACCCGGAGGTATATATGGCCGGGGACCGAACCCATGCACACTCATCAGGACAGATGCTTTCCATCCAACGAGCTCCATTTCTTTGTCCCAGGAATATATACATAAAAGGGTCACTTGATGGTACGAGAGGTATAAAGGTTTTTACTTCATCCTAACAAAACGGAACTAGCCGCTGTGTTCACCCAAATGGAACCCTTCCATCCAAAGATATACATATTTTTTCCAGGAGTATATAATAATACATAAGAGGATCACTTGATGGTACGAGAGGTAAAGAGTTTTTACTTCATCCTAACAAGACGGAACAAGTCCGTATTATTCACCCAAATGGAATGCACGGGACTCATCCATCCCAGGAGATACTTACTTTTTGTCCCAGGAGTAACATATAAGAGGGCCACTTGATGGTACCAGACGGCACTGTGGCCAGCTCTATCAGTCTCGAGATAACACAGGCGCCGGGAGCTTTGTCACGGCCGCCTCTGTCATGACTCACACCCTGATATCCTCTTGTTCCTGCCCCTGTGTTCTTGCTACTGTTGATGTTCCGTCCCTGTCATTTGTCCCTGTCACTGCCATTCCATCTTCTATCTCCCTTGGCACGATTAACACCCTAATATCCTCCTGTTCTTGCTATTGTTGATGTCCCGTCCCTGTCATTTGTCCCTGTCACTCCCATTCCATCTTCTGTCACGACTAACACCCTAATATCCTCCTGTTCTTGATACTGTTGATGTCCCGTCCCTGTCATTTGTCTCTGTCACTCCCATTCCATCTTCTATCTTCCCTGCCACGATTAACACCCTAATATCCTCCTGTTCTTGCCTCTGTGTTTTTGCTATTGTTGTTGTCCCGTCCACGTCACTGTCCCTTCCCCTGTCACTGTCCACATACTAATAATTTTGCTTCTTTTTATTTTTATTTCCCTCTGTCCTTGTACTTCCCTATTATAGCCTTTGCCTCTGTATTTATCCATATCCCTACCACTTTCCTTACCCTAAGTCTCCTTATAACCTTATCTTAGATCAGTGTTTTAATGGGTATGTATGTGCGTGTGTGTGTCAGTGTTTGTCTCTGTATACATGTGAACGTGTATATATGTGTGTGTGCATGGTAGTGTGCTTTAGAGACACTCCTTCCTCAGTGACAAGGAATCCCAAGAATGTTAATCAAAGAGCAAATCCTGATTGAATGGCATGTTGACAAGGGGAAAAAATGCGACGATCGTGTCAAAGATCCGAATAAGTAAAAGGTTGTGAGTGAAGTGGTTTGAATGCCAAGGTTATTTTTTCCACTGGGTGTGTGTAGCTGAGTGAGTGAAGTGATTGATCGATCCCATGAAAGAGTTAGCTGTGTGTGTGTGTGTGTGTGTGTGTGTGGTCGAAGGGTAACGGAGGAAGATGTGTCTGTGTGTGTGTGTGTGTGTGTGTGTGGACGAAGGGTAACGAAGGAAGATGTGTCTGTGTGTGTGTGTGTGTGTGTGTGTGTATTACAATGAAGATGTATTAAAGATGATACTATAGATATTTGGATGATGTTAATAGATAGAAGGATGGTGGTGCATGGCTTAGTTGAAGAGAGAGAGAGAGAGAGAGAGAGAGAGAGAGAGAGAGAGAGAGAGAGAGAGAGAGAGAGAGAGAGAGAGAGAGAGAGAGAGAGAGAGAGAGTGTGTGTGTGTGTGTGTGTGTGTTGGATCAATATAGGGGTGTGTAATATTTCTCACCCACAACACTGACACTTTATCTTACCGCTATGACACACCACCTTCACTTACACCTTCACTTACACCTTCACTTACACCTTCACTTACACCTTCACTTACACCTTCACTTATACCTTCACTTATACCTTCACTTACACCTTCACTTACACCTTCACTTACACCTTCACTTACACCTTCACTTATACCTTCACTTACACCTTCACTTACACCTTCACTTACACCTTCACTTACACCTTCACTTACACCTTCACTTACACCTTCACTTACACCTTCACTCACACCTTCACTTACACCTTCACTTACACCTTCACTTACACCTTCACTTACACCTTCACTTACACCTTCACTCACACCTTCACTTACACCTTCACTTACACCTTCTCCTCCAGTGTTATTATTAGATTATTATTATTATTTTTCTTGCATCCCTATTTATCTTCTTATCTATTCATCTACCTATCTGTTTATCTATCTACCTACCTGTACCTCTCTGTCTCTATCTATCTACCTACCTATTTATTTATCTACCTATCTGTTTATCTATCTACCTACCTATATCTATCTGTATTTATCTATCTACCTACCTATTTATTTATCTACCTATCTGTTTATCTATCTACCTCCCTCTATCTATCTGCCTATTTATTTATCTACCTATCTGTTTATCTATCTACCTACCTATTTTTTATCTACCTATCTGTTTATCTATCTACCTACCTATCTACCTACCTATTTATTTATCTACCTATCTGTTTATCTATCTACCTACCTATACCTATCTGTCTTTATCTATCTACCTACCTACTTATTCATCTACCTATCTGTTTATCTATCTACCTATCTATCTATTAATCTACCTATCTGTCAATCTATCCCCACTCCGACAGACCTCACAGGGTTGGGGTTGGGGTGGGGGTGGGGGGGGCCTAAATGTGACAAAATTGGGGCGATTGTGTAGCCTCTGAACCCCCCCTCCCCTCCCCCCCCAACCCACAACCTCCACCACACTCACCCTCGTAAATCACAGGGGGGGGGGAGGGGGGCAGGGAGAGAAAGGTGTGGTTGGTGGTGGAGGGGAAAGGGGGAAAAGTGGGGGGGACATGCAGGGAGTATAGAGGTGTGGAGGTGAATTAAGTTGGGAAGGACATGCATACAGGGAGGAAAAGGTGTGGAAGTGAAAGAGGAGGGGATAAGTGCATGGGGATCGACAAGAAGCAAAGATGGTGACGAGGAAAAGGAGAAAGAAGTGTGGAAGAGAATTAAGAGTGAGAGAAAAATGATACGTGTGGAAGAGAAGAGTGAGAGAAAAATTATAAGTGTGGAAGAGAAGAGTGAGAGATAAATGATAAGTGTCGAAGAGAATTAAGAGTGAGAGAAAAATGAGAAGTGTGGAAGAGAATTAAGAGTGAGAGAAAAATGATAAAGTGTGGAGGTAAAGGTGAATGGAGGAGAAAGAGGTAAGGGTGTGGAGGAGGAGGAGGGGACAGGGGGGGGGAGGAGGAGAAGGGTGACAGGGGGGGAGGAGGAGGAAAAGGGGAAGGGGAAAGGGGGGCGAGTATAACACTAACACCATCTTTATAGTATCATCAGCAACACGCAAACCAACCAACCAACCAACCAACCAACCAACTAACCATCCAACCAACCAACCAACCAACCATCCAACCAACCAACCATCCAACCAACCAACCATCCAACCATCCAACCAACCATCCAACCAACCAACCAACCAACCATCCAACCAACCATCCAACCAACCATTCAACCAACCAACCAACCAACCAACCAACCATCCAACCAACCAACCATCCAACCAACCAACCAACCAATCAAGTCTTGTCGTCTGCTTATATATATATTTAGGTTCACCACATCATCAATATAATCGTGTCGAGGTGTTATCCCATAAAGATTAAAATGTAACTCGGTGAAACATTATGAAATAGATAGCCTACATACCTCTCTTATAATATAGCGTCCTTATTTCTCCTGTTCCTGTCTACTACCTATCTTCCTTCTCTCTCTATATATATCTCTCATTCCCCACCATGCACCCATTCTTCCTTTTCCATCCATGCACTCTCCCTCACCTCCTTCTCTCATTCCTTGCTCTATCACTGTCTCCTCTTCCCTCCCTTTCTCTATATAGCAACTTCTTTTACACACACTCTTCCTCCTCCACTCACCTTCTCCTTTTCCACACACTCTTCCTCCTCCACTCACCTTCTCCTTCTTCTCTCATTCCCTCCTCCTCCTCCACCACCGCCTCCTCTTCCTTTCTTCCCTCCCTCCCTCCAATCTTTCCCGTCTTTCCTCCCTCCAGCCATCGTGGTGGTAGCCTCGCCTGCCCTCAACCAACCAACCCCCCGTTGTGAAGCAGGGTGGTCCTGTAGGGGGGTGAGGGAGAGAGAGTGACAAGTGGGAGAACACACACACACACACACACACACACACACACACAAACTCTCTCTCTCTCTCTCTCTCTCTCTATAGATGCAACAATACTTTTTCCATATATAACCTGCCCAAGTATACAAAAGATAGTGCACTCCAAAGACTTTCAAAACCTTACAGTCAACATGGAAAAGAACGACGGGTCCCATTTCAGAGTGTCTCCCTTTAATTAATATATTGTCCGTCTCTATAGTCAGTAGGAAAGAGTGTATAATTATTACAAACCACAGCAGAAGAAAAAAGAACCTAGCTCTTCCTATATCCGTCCGTGTCTATCACCCCCGTCCGTGTAATATCACTCCTGACGTCACATCTTCATCAACAGCAATTAGCCCGACCAATGCAATTAATAACACGACCTTAAAATTATCCGTGGAATGAGGTGGGTGCTCAGGACAGGAACTGGTGGGGTATCTATCCTGGTGGTGGTGGTGGTGGTGGTCATATACGCTCTGGTTCAATAACACCAGCCAGTTAGTCCACGTAATTACGGCCAAATGCACTTTTTATCATGTGCCAGAGCTGCCCAAACCTTCAATTACTCTCCCCGGGAAGACTCGCCCCGCCCCTCGCTTGGAATTATTCTTACCGGTCTCTCATTGGCTCGGAAGATTTATGTCTGCCTGCTCATTGGTCCGTGTTGTTTGGAAGCTTGTGCTGATTGGTTCCCTGTGACGGTTTGGGCGGGGCACATCGACGGAGCAAGGAAATACTACCTCAAGTAACTTAGAGTCAACGAAGGTGGTCTTATCAAAGCTAGTTTCGGGAAATTCCGTGTAATTTCGGTGGTCTATAATGTAGTTTTTGTCGTGAAGGCTCACCAGGAGTATGAGTTACGGGTGGCGGGGCTAGCGAGACAACTGCTCAATTTTCTCCCTGCCCACACCACACCCTCTCACCTCCTCCTGTATCCCTCCTCCACAAAGGCCTGGTGGTGTAAGTCACGGTGGTTATGACACTATATATAACACGCTACATGCTTACTGGGAGAGGAATTAGTCTCTAGGGTGTAGCTAAATCATTCTTAATCACAGGAGTCCCAGTCGACGGAAGCTTTACATTTGTAAGGAGTCGGACCCAAAACACAACACACCACAACACACCACACATTCATGACGGTCATTCTCTGTGAGTACTTGACATCACCTGGTAGGAATCCACGACGACGACGACCATGATGACGACGGAACATTGTTTTTCTTTTCTCCAACGGCGCATTATTTTACAATCTCTCAGGGTACTAGGATCAATACGATATCTATATAGAGTGATGTTTGAGTGGTGTTAGGTTAGTCTTAGAATAATGTAAATGAGGTTGTTAAGTTAGCAGGTCAGAAAAGATTAGGCCAAGAATTACCAGGTATACATAATTATATAAGGAAATACTTTTACTTGTTTAGGTTGAATCATTTGCAATAGGTAATAAATAATAAATTGCAGTCCATCATGCTAAGCTAGGTCAAACAAGATTATATTCAGTGGCCCACCTGTAATTCCGACCAGACGACACCTTCAACGATTCCTTGACTAACGACTCGGTAATGATACTGATATGGGGGGCGTTATTAGAATTCACCATCACTCTTCAAGGATGTTTGTGGGGGGGGGGGGGAGGGGGATGTAATAACTTTGGGTCGTCTTTGTAGGGTTATTCATTCATCCAAGCTGTGCCATGAAACAGTCAACTCATTGTACAGAACGAGAAGAGGTCCTGTTGTTTCTTTAGCATAGTTTGGAGGGATTGGTTACTTTTCATTATTTTTAACAAGAGAAAGCCTCATTAAGGTGGTAATTCGTTTTTGGTACATTGGAGTGCCTTAATTCCTCCAAAGTATGCTAGGAAACAGGACCAGAAGAGCAAAAATAATGGTGTTCTGTTGTCTGGAATAGATTGGAGGATTCAGTTGCTCCAGATTTACCAACACAAAATTTCCCCCTTAATATCTCATGGTGTTTAGCTCCATGTGAAAGGGCTCGACCTCAGTAGGGTAAAGGGTACATACTGAGTGTACCTAAAGGCTAAAGGCTAACTGGTTGACTCGGTGTGGTTAAAACAGAGGTCAAGGCACAGAGAACCAAAGTGTATACGTGCTCAGCTAAAGGAATTAAGGGTTGCCACAGTCCACATCATAAATTCCGTCTCTTAATATTCGCTAACATTCATAACAAACCCGATTATGTTTTCGTGTCATGCAACAACTAAGAAAACAAATACTTACCTTTGTTTTCATACATTTATATAGAAGTATAAATAGTTCATGTATGCATCGTTTTCATATCGATTTAGGATATGTTTATATTACCATAATTATAGCTTGAAGGATGAGATGTTCTGCTTGCTACTGTAGACCAGGAACCACCACCATGCAGAGGACCTGATGAGAAACGAGGCCAATGGATGCAAGGCAGAGACATGACCAGACTCTTGTACCCCTAACTCAGCGGGTGTGGATGACAGACAAACACACACACACACACACACACACACACAAACAAACACCGTCCATGGCAAAACAAGGTACACTACAGTGGCGGTCTAAAGTTCTGTCGCATCTATGGTCTGTTGTGGTCTAAAGTTCTGTCGCATCTATGGTTTGTTGTGGTCTTAAGTTCTGTCGCATCTATGGTATGTTGTGGTCTTAAGTTCTGTCGCATCTATGGTTTGTTGTGGTCTAAAGTTCTGTCTCATCTATGGTCTGTTGTGGTCTTAAGTTCTGTCTCATCTCCGGTTTGTTGTGGTCTAAAGTTCTGTCGCATCTATGGTCTGTTGTAGTCTAAAGTTCTGTCGCATCTATATGGTCAATTGCTGTCTAAAGTTCTGTCACATCTATGGTTTGTTGTGGTCTAAAGTTCTGTCGCATCTATGGTCTGTTGTGGTCTAAAGTTCTGTCGCATCTATGGTATGTTGTGGTCTTAAGTTCTGTCGCCCCTTCGTTCTGTTTGACCCTCCTCATCTCTGTCACTTTATCCCTCGTCCTACATGCAGTTTCTTCCAGGACTATAATAATATAGGACAGTCTTCTTTCATCCTCAAATAAAATCTTCGGTGTGTTAGATATACCTCCGATATTCAGATATAATTATATAGGGGTCATGAATGAGACATACTTGCCTTTTCAATTTGAATATAATTATTATGTATACTGCAAAGATTCATTCATACACTCCACTGATAATAGTGTTATATGCAGAGGTAATATGGGTGGGGTGGGAGTCGGGTAGGGGTGGGGACAGAGAGAGGACCCTGTGCATATGTTAGTGGTAATGTGGTATAGGGGTAGGGGTTCTAAGAGATAGGTACCAGTGTTGTATATACCTGTTAGGGAGTCATCTAATCCCAATTATCGACCCCAACAAAGGAACGATAAATAATGACGTTTGCAGGAAGGAACTCGGTGCAATATATTATCTCTCATAACCTTTTGTCTGACTTGAGCGTTATATAGTGGTGAGAGTGTTGGTGTGAGGTGAGTTAAGGTGAACTGAGGTGATGTGTGAGTGTGTCTAACTTGAACGATGGTCGTGTGAATGTGCGTTGAAGTGAAGTGAGAGATTTGAGGTGAGTTTAGTTGAACTGAGGTGATGTGTGAGTGTGTCTAACTTAAACGCTGGTGGTGTGAATGTGGTCTGAGGTGCGTTGAAGTGAAGTGAGAGATTTGAGGTGAGTTTAGTTGAACTGAGGTGAAGTGTGAGTGTGTATAACTTAAACACTGGTGGTGTGAATGTGGTCTGAGGTGCGTTGAAGTGAAGTGAGAGATTTGAGGTGAGTTAAAGGTGAACTGAGGTGATGTGCATGAAAGTGTGATTTGAGATGAGATAAGGTGCAGAATTAAGGATAAATTATTGTTAAAGACTAATGGAAATAATATATTGTGTCTGTATTACTGTGAAAATCCTTTGACGTTTCCGGGCGACAAATACAGCACATGCAAATTGAAGTTCACAAATAAAGAAAAAGACAAATAGGAGGACAGAATATGGAGAAGCATGCAGGGAAGGAATGGACGACAAAAAAAAAAAAAAAAAAAAAAAAAAAAAATAGAAGAGAAGAATGGTGAATGAACACGACGAAAAAAAGAAAAAGAAATGATGTAGGACGAACGAACAGGACGAAAAAAAAAATGAGAGGATAAAGAAAGACGAAGGAAGAAGAAGGAGACGACCCACTCTGACTGACCACTGCTTAATATTCCAGTGTGCACCAACCCACCCCATTGTAGCCTTGTCCCTACACGCCCCCAAGACCAACATGGGGGCGTGGGGGGGGGGCGGGTAGATGAAGGATGGTGTGGGTGGGTGGGGTGAGGGACGAGGGGTGGGTGAGAGGGGGAGGTGAAGAACAAGTGAGAGGGGACTGAGGGATGATAGGTGAGAGGGGAGATGAGAGATGGTGAGTGAGAGGGGGCTGAGGGTGATCTGAGGGACGAGGGGTGAGAGGGGAGATGAGAAACAAGTGAGAGGGGGCTGAGTGACGATGGGTGAGAGGGGAGATGAGAGACGGTGAGTGAGAGGGGGCTGAGGGTAATCTGAGGGACGAGGGGTGAGAGGGGAGCTGAGGAACAGTGAGAGGGGGCTGAGGGGGATCTAAGGCAACATGCAGTGAGAGGGGAGATGAGAGACTGTGAGTGAGAGGGAATTGTGGGTTCATGAGGGAGTTTTGTAGAACTTATGGGGAGAGGGGACATTGAGTGAGTGATGCTGTAGGATGAGGAGGAGTTAATTGAGGGATTATAAGGATGAGGTGAAGGACATGTGAGGGGGCGTTGAGAAATGATGTTGATGAGGAACTGAAGGAGGTGTGTGTAGGTGATGAGGGAGAGCTGCATGAGAGGTATATATAAGGGGTCGAGGAGGGAGAGGGGGACGTGTGTATCTGTCCTTGTAAAGTGTTGGTTGAGGGAGAGCTGCATGAGAGGTATATATATAAGGGGTCGAGGAGGGAGAGGGGGGACGTGTATGTCTACCCTTGTATAAAGTGTTGGTTGAGGGAGAGCTGCATGAGAGGTAAGGGGTCGAGGAGGGAGAGGGGGACGTGTATGATATCTGTCCTTGTAAATTGTTGGTTGGTTGGTTGGTAAAACATTGATGATGATAGAGTCAGATTTTATATTGTTAGGGTAGTTGAGTTCATGGTTGGTTGGTTGGTCATTATAGTATTTACAGTAATGGTATGTTGTCGTCTTCTATAATTGCAGTTGTGACTTCAGATGTTCAGTTAATGGAACCAGTAATTTGATTTAGTATATTAATTACAACAAAAGAATCAAATACCGTAATGATGAAGATAATAATAATAATAATAATAATGATAATAATAATAATAATAATAATAATAATAATAATAATAATAATAATAATCATAATATAATAATAATAATAATAATAACAATAACAATAACAACAATAATAATAATAATAATAATAATAATAATAATAATAATAATTGTATTAATAGTATATTATTATTATTATTACGTTAACAGTAATTAAAGATATTATTATAATTATTTGCATGGGTAAACTTTAGGATGGTAAGGCTATTGTGGACTAGATAGAAAAAGAGCTGCAAATTCTTCCAAACAAATCCTGGAAAATCAGCAAAACCCAATTTGTACACTGAAAAACTAATCTCATTAATTAAGGGGGAAGTACAGTGTTGGTAAATCTGGAGCAACTGATTCCTCCAAACTATTCCAGGCAACAGGTCACCATTATAGTTTTTTTTGTTCATCTGGTCCTGTTTCCTGCCTGGCATACTTTGGAGGAATCAAGGCAGTCCAATGTACATATCTATAAAGAAATACTAAACTACCTTAATGACATATAAGTGTACGTACAGTTGCCAGCACTTATAACTGGTACACGAAAAGAGGATTAACAGCTCTGAATGTACCAGTTATAAGTGTCGGCAAGTGTACATGGGTGTTTCAGTTAGTCTGTCAGTCAACCCGGAACTGATTACCTCCTTATAAGGTTAATATACTCGGTGATATTAGTACCTGTAGAAGGCGTGTCTTTGGAGTCCATTACGTGTCTACAACAACGGCTAATAACAATTTATATCATATTTCACTCGTGTAAACTACATCCTAAAACGCTGTCTCCTCCACACACAACAATTATCCTAAAACCGATGCAAATGAAAGTAATAATTTCCTTCCCTAATGGTCAGGAAAACCAATTTTAACCCAACACCAAACATGCACACAACGACAGATGGTAAAGGTAATCATTATGCTTTGGGCGTTTGCATTCATAGGGACCATCCAAGGGGTTATCAAAAATATGTCCAGATAACAAAGACAATCATTATTATCCTTATCGAATGGGGGCTCATAAATCATACATACAGAGAGAGAGAGAGAGAGAGAGAGAGAGAGAGAGAGAGAGAGGAGAGAGAGAGAGAGAGAGAGAGAGAGAGAGTTACAAGGAGTTACAAGGAAAAGAAGTACCCTAGGGGACCTTACGATCCATACAAAGAGGGTACCTGTGGGTTTAGTTGCGCAAGCAGGCGACCGTCCTCGAATGTGTCATGTGAAACCATCAAGGAACACAGAGTTGCTGTTGACTACATCAGCAGGAAGCGCGTTCCAAGTACCGCAGATGCTGTATGTAAAGAATTACCACACAGATCGCGGTTGTAACGCTTCAGTTCAAGTTTGTAGCCATGATTCCTGGTTGTGCCCTCACTGAGTTGGAAAATGTCCTGTAGTCTACATTGTCAAAGCCTCGTAGTATTTTAAACACTTCGATAAGCTGACCACGCAGTCTCCGGGTTTCCAAAGAGAACAGGTCGAGTTCTACCAACCGATCTTTATAGCTCTTGTGTCTAAGAGAGGGTATAAGTTTGGTTGCCCTGGCTTGCACTCGTTCCAATCTCGCGATATCCTTTCGGTAAGAAGGACTCCAAAACTGGACTGCATACTCCAGGTGC
>JAWQEG010003280.1:62500-100984 GCA_033782935.1 Petrolisthes cinctipes | reverse complement strand
CTCCTCGTCCTCCTACCCCTCCTCCTCCCTCCTCCTCCTTCGCCTCCCCTCCTCCTTCGCCTCCCCTCCTGCTCTTTTTCCTCTTATCTTTCTCCTCTCCCCATTTCTCACCCTCTACTCCCCTTTTTCCTTTTTCCCTTTCATCCTTCATCCACTCCCGCCTTTTGCTTCCACTCCCCCCTTTTGCTTCCACTCCCCCCTCATCCACTTCCTAATTCCCCCCCCCCCCCGTCATCTTTCTATGTCGCTCTCTTATACCTTCGTCAACATTCCATTCCAACTTTCCTCCCCTCTCTTTCCATTTTCTCTCACGTCTCTTTCTCCCAATATATTTTCTAGTTCACCCCTATTCTTTCCCACTTTCCTTCACTCTCTTTCCATTTTCTCTCACGTCTCTTTCTCCCATTATATTTTCTAGTTCACCCCTATTCTTTCCCACTTTCCTTCACTCTCTTTCCATTTTCTCTCACGTCTCTTTCTCCCAATATATTTTCTAGTTCACCCCTATTCTTTCCCACTTTCCTTCACTCTCTTTCCATTTTCTCTTACAACCCTTCCTCCATGAGCTCCCCCATATCTCCCTCCCTCTGTTCCCTCTCATTATATTTTCTCGTCACGTGACTCCCATCGATGACACGTCAGGCACTCTCTGGCACCCTTACCCTCCCACTGTGGCACCCTGGTTTTTTCACGCCTCGCTCTTAACAATCTCTATGGGATCTGTACTTCTATCTGTATTTGTATCATCTCTACCCTCTCTAGCATCTTTTTTCTCTATGTCCATATCTGTGTATAATTTTAATTCTATCTGTGGGATCTCTACCCATCTCTGTGTCATTCTTAACCTCTCTATGGCACCCTCTCTGTGTACAACTTTTATTTCTATCCATGGTACTCGTGTAATTACCAATCTGTGTGTCACCCTTACCCAGTGAATAACAAACGCTTTTTTTTTCATACATCTCTTCTCAGGGGGATTGGGAAATTATACTATCGACCAAAAATAAATGAAGAATGTTGTTAGCTAGCTGTGATATATGACTCCTTGAAGGCTTGTTTTACTATTCTGGAGGTGGGTTACATGACCTTATTGGAGCTCAGGTCATTCTCTCTCTCTTCTCACTTTTTCACACACACACACACACACACACACACACACACACACACACACACACACACACACACACACACACACACACACACACACACCGAATTTGTCACAGGTTTCATTGGTGCTGACGTCGGTATTTTTTTGTATTCTTTTGTAGTGACACACATAATAGTTTGATTTGGCACGTTGGTAATGTTGTTCATCTATCACTGGCACTCCAACGCCTGCCTATCAAAACAGTCCTGTCAATAATGGTGTTGTGTGTGTGTGTGTGTGTACGGAGGAGATAAGTGTACAGGTTTTTGTATGTCCTTGGTGTATGCTGTACAGTAAACTACCTTTCAAATGGCAGACCAACAGTACATTGACACTCGTGAAAGAGTAAGGGAACGAAATTTTGGTAAATGACGTAAGTAAGTGTTTCGACCTCTCCTAGTTCATGATATTGTACATAAAATAATACGAAAATACACTTGTTACCTTTTCATTCTCCTCCATTTAAAAAGAAAGACATATTATATAATGATGGAGTTGACTTTTATTCTTTATAGCCATGACTATTTTTGTAAAGTTCCAGGATTTGTTTCTGAGGTGGATTGTGTAAGGTGTTGGTATAGGGTGGTGGAGTGGGATTGGGGTTGTTACAGAATAAGAAAATAATAGGAAAGGAAAATATGAAACTTACAAATGACATGCCGCTGTTACCCTTGTGTATAATTCTTTATGGGTAGATAATTAGGAGAGAGGGAGGGTTGGTGTGGAACGGTAGGTAGGTAGGAGGGGGGCGTGGAAGAAGGAAGGGAGGGAGGGATGTGTGAATTGTGAGTGAATGGCGCTAGAAGGAGAGGGAGAGATAAAAGTAGTGAAGGACAGAAAGAGAGAGAGAGAGAGAGAGAGAGAGAGAGAGAGAGAGAGAGAGAGAGAGAGAGAGAGAGAAGCGAGAGGAGGGGGAGAGGTGAGGTAGGAACGAGGAAGGGTGAAAGAGTTTGGGAGGGACAAATGGAAGGGAGAGAAAGAAGCGAGGTAGGGCAGGGAGAGTGAAGAGAAAGTTAATGGGATCAGGGGAATGTGGACAGGGATACTTCAGGAACGGGTGACTGTGAGGGGTATAACAAAGAGAGGGAAGAGAGGCGACAATAGTGGAACAAGCGAGGACTGTGAAGGTGAAGAGTTATGGAGTCATTGTAAGGAGCAAGAAAGACGAAGAAGTAGGAGGGAAAGGAAGGGGAGGGAAGTCTAGTAGAAGGTATATAGCGCCAACAGTAGGGAGAGGGGGGGGGTAGGGGGTCCAGGAGCAGCGATAACAGTGGAGAGGGGAGACGGGAGGAGGAAAAAAGGAGGAAGGTAGGGAGAGGAGGTAAGCAGGAATGAGTGACTGAATGAATGAATGAATGAAAGGGAGGCGTACGCTGATGGGGAGCGGGTAGGGGTACAGGGGTAGCGTCAGTAGAGGGGAAGAGGTAATGAGTCAGAGTGGGTGGCAGGGAGGTGGGAGTGGGGTTGACAGGAATGGTATTAAGAGAAGAATGAGAGGGGGGAACAAGGGAACTAGGGTGAGGGGGTAGTAGTAGCAAGTAACATGAATACAGGAATGGAGAGAAGGGGAGAGTGTTGTGAAGGGTAAGAAGGTGGAAGGAAGAAAAGGGAAGGTTTCGCAGGAATGGCGTAATGAGTGAATAGGGCAGGAGGTGGAAGATTTAGTAGGAGCGTAGCGTCAACTTCGGGAGGGGAGAGGACGAAATTGGAGGGGGGCTAGCAGGAGTAGCGTCAAGAGTGAGTGAATGGCAGCAGCAGCAAGGGGGGGGGGGGAGGGGGCGGCGCTCCTCTGCCCTGCCCTACCCATCCCAGCCCTGCCCCCTGCCAGCCTGCCTTCACAGTGCCGCCCCTGCCTCCACCTGACTCACCACCACGCCCGCCCTCCTCGCTTCCTCACACACGCACACAGACACACCGCGTTCTCCTCCCTCTGGTGGCACTGAAGGTCCTCTTACTAACACACTTTTCACTCGTTCTCCGTCCTTGATCCCCCGTCGTTGGGTCGGGTTTGTTATGCCCAGATTCCAGTGTGTACCGCAGAACCTTGAAATTTAGCTTGAAAACTGAGGAAGCCTTAATTTGACTAGAGGAAGGAGGTAAAGTTGTCCTAGTGTGGTACCCCCTATTTTGATGCTGATAAAAATATTGGAGTATATTAGAGTAGTGTTTTAGTAGCAGTGGTGGTAGTGGTGTTTACTCGTTGTGGTCATGGTAGTGAATACAGAGGCGCAGTGGTGATGGTGGTGGTGATTGTGGAGAAAATGGGCAGGTGGCGTGGTGGTCGTGGTAGCAGTGCATTGTGGTGTAATGGTCATGGTAGTAGGAAATGGTAAGGTATAATGGTGATCATAACCACACACACGAAAGGTAACCGTAACACGACTCATTAAATGGTGAAGTGTTGTGATGGCGGCATTGTAAAGTGGTGAAGTGTAGTGCCAGTTGCAGTGAAGTGGTACGGTGTAACATTCGCGGTAGTAGGAAGTGGCAATGAAGTGCTGAGATGTATTGGTGATTATTGAGTAATCGAGAGGAAATAGAAGTATCAAAAGTACATGCAGTACTCTTTTACAGTGGTAAGGTGTGCACGTGTTAATCTACTCACTGTGACTGCTTCTCTCCAACAACGAGGTGTGATGAGATGAGAGGGAGTGAATGGGAACTGATGCTGGGTGAAAGAGGAGGATTAAGAGGGGAGAGGGCAGGCCAGGTTGGTTTGTTGGCTGGGGCGGGGCGGGGCGGGGCAAGGCAAGAGTTGGTTGAGCCAGGAAGCAACAGTTCTGTCCCGAGATAATTATTGGTGAGTGCAGCGTAAGGGAGACGTGTGTGTGTGTGTGTGTGTGTGTGTGTGTGTGTGTGTGTGTTGGTGGCCATTGGCAGTGCAAATTCAATTGTAGACGAGCCCATCAATGATCCTATATAGCAAATATGACCCAGGGGGTATCAGAGTATGAACCATTTCAGTGATTTGATTTGGTCCACAGTGGTGATAGTAGCACTGTATATCATCTATGGTGTTGCGTACAGCACATGGGTATAATATATGGGTAGCATTGCATGGCCCACGGTGTTAATGTATGGACCGTGTTAGTGCAGCTGGTTGGTAGAGGATGTGTGGTTATACTCCTGGTTGGTCTATAGTAGCAGTATTAAATAAGCCAATGATTGTGCACGTGGTTGACCAATAGTACGTGTGGTTTATAGTGAACAGTTGATGCAACAGTGTTAATAGAGTTGCATGGCTCCGTGTGGTGGTGGTGGACCGTGTCGTGTAGTGTGGGCACGGCGGAGGTATATATGTGTTCAGTCAGTATATATATATAGCTATACCGTACTTCTTAATTTCTAGTGAATGCGATGATGGGACCTAAGTGTGAATAAGAATGCCAGAAATACTACGGTATTGGTAGTTACTTCGCCCGATGGTAGTGGTGTGGGTTCTTAATTGAAGACAATAGATCTGAACCACTATCAACACAATCTTCATAACTCCATCTACTCTATTTTATATTCGCTGGTGTTCTCTATACCTTCTGGAATAGTTTGTGGGACGGAAGAAATCTGATAATAGAGTGATTAGAGGACGAAGGAGACGGAGGAAGACTAAGACTGTCCAGTGAAAAATGTATTAACGTGACACCCCCTTCAGAACCATCACAACGACTAACAACGACAACAGGAGAAACAACAACAACAGCAACAGCAGTAACAACAACAACAATAATACTATCACCACTACAATGAGTAAATACTCCTCCAGTTACCTGCGCAGTGAGAGGTCGTCTGGCGGGTTGATGGGGGGCAGCAGTAGCAGTAGTAGGAGTAGTCGTTTTCTACGGTACTCCGGCGCCCTCACTACCACTGCCCTCGACCGAATGTCCTCCCCCCACGCCCACACCACCCCAGAAATGTCCTATACCGCCCGCAAGTACAGCTCCACCTTTACCCCTTCCAGCGGCACATCAAGGAGGAGTGCCAGTCGAGAGAAGGACACTTGTGTTGGTGGTGTTAGGAGACTTAGTGAAGATCGGCTCTCCAGTAGCAGGCTGAGTTCGGATCGCCTCTCCAGCGGTCGGGTTGTGGAGGACTATCGGTATTCTAATGGTAGTGGTAGGGTCTCGGAGGATAGGGTGTCTGGTAGTGGTCGGATGAGTCAGGATAGAATGAGTGGATATGGAGGGCGTGGGAGCAGCTCCGACCGACACAGCAGTTCAGGGTACTCTTCCAGAAGGGGCAGTGCCAACAGTGACCTCCTCCACTCCTCCTTAACTACTTCCTCTACCATCATTCCACCTCCACCACCACCGCCGCCACCACCTACCTCCTCCAGCTACACCCCCAGTAAGACCTACAGCAGCTCCTCTTCGTCCTCCCTGTCAGGATCCCGGAGCAGCAGCACCACCAGCAGGATGGAAAACGGCGGTAGTGGTGAGGTTGGCGGCAAAGGCGGGGAGAGCAGCGGTCGGTACTCTCGCAGCAGCAGCACTGCGGACCTCAGCTCTGGCTCCAGCACCCCCGGAGCAGCGCCAACAACCTCGGGGTATGGGAGTGTGAGTGGGTACGCCACCATGGAGCGCCGTCACAGTCGCCGAAAGAGGGAGTACATGACGACGGGAGAGCGTAGGAGTGTTGAACGTACCGCCTCCACAGACATATCCCCCTCGTACTCCTCGCTCGACCGTCGCTCCAAGTACGGCCGCACCTACAGCTGTGACTTGCCAAGCTGTAGGACCACACCGGTCAAGGACTACACAAAAGAACTCTACACCAGGTACTCCAACCCCTCCTCTTCCTCCATGTCTTCCCCCACCACCTCCACTACCAACCACAACAGCAACAGCGTGGAAGGCAGCGAAAGAGATGGTAAGCAGGAGTGGCTGAGTGAGGGTCCAGGGGCGAGGAAGGACGTGGAGAGAGACAGGAGCCCTTCAGTGCGCGTCATTCACGAGGGCCTGGCCAGAATCAACCAAGAACTCGAGCGACACCGACACTCCCTTCGCGACCCAAGTGACGACGACTCATCCTCTTCTCACACCAGTGGCTCCTCTCGCGTGCCCCCTCCTCCTCCCCCGCCGCCGCCTCCACCAGCCAGGAGAGTGAGAGAAACACAGGAGACCCGGAGTATGAAGGCGGCCATCGCTGCGAGGGGGCCGACCCGCGGCATGGCCCCCCGCACCAGAGTCAACAAGTTCGCCCCATTGACGGAAAATATCAACGTGGAGAGGCAGATTAACCTGGCTCCAGAAGTGGTCATTCCGGTGAGTAAATGAGAGGTTTGAAGTGTGACACAGATTCACGACATAAAAACAAAAGTAAATATAGATAATGGTAAATGGCTCTGTAATTAATGTGATGGTAATAAATGGTAACTAATTAAGAGATGAAAATGTTTACTGTAATGGGTAACAGGTAAGGTAGATAAAATTAATTGCATGTACTTACGATAATAACAAGGCTACATATTTAATTAAAAAAAGTGTGTGGGTTAAAAAATAATAAATCAACTGATGAAATGAAGGTAGGAACCCCGACCCCCTCCTCCTTCCTACTCCTAACTGTTGCTCCTATTGTGAGGGATTTAGTTGGGTTAGTTAGGTTAAGGGGGCCGTGATTATACCAGAGAAATGAGTGCTATCGATTCCACCAGTCCCTGCCTCGCAACAGGCCAAACCAACACAACACTGAGGTACCCTGTTTTGTGGTATAGTTTGGGGGACGAGTAGCTTCACTGTTGGCCTCCTATAATTACGGGTCAAGAACCACAAAGGCCTGGGCGCCGCCATTACCGACGTTGGTGTGTCATTATCTTCACTCTCAGTCTTTTAAGGGGGTAGTACAGCGTTGGAAAATCTGGAGCAACTGTTTCCTTCAAACTATTTCAGGCAACAACCGGCCTTTGTTTTTGTTAATCTAATCCTGTGTTCTGGTATATTCTGCAGTAATCAAGGCGCTCCAATATGCCAAAAGTATTGTATCCCCCTTAACGGGCGATAGTGTTGTGTGTGAATAGAAATACATAGATAGGAAGGATAATGTTTCCTCCAAACTATGTCATGAATCAGGTGGTATACGAGGAAGGGGTCTGTTTTGTAGCTTAGTTTGGAGGAGAGACTACCGACTCACCTTAATTGAGAAAAAACCACTGGGAATCATAAGGTCAAAGGAGGTTAAAGGCCAACCAATTAGACCATCGCTGGTAATTCCTCCAAACTGTTTCTTGGTTCGTATAACTATGGGGAAAAATTAGTAGCCTCCTTTCACTGACCTAACTGTATGTAGGCTGCTGTTTTCTCCATATTGCACCAAGAAAACTGCGGCCTCCAATTTACACACACACACACACACACACACACACACACACACACACACACACACACACACACACACACACACACACACACACACACACACACACACACACCGTAAATCAATTGTTTTCATTATCTGAGCCTCGAGTTGTAGCCAAGAATAGAACCAACTAAACTAAAGTGACAGTTTTGACCACAGAGCTGCCGTGACCCTTATTAACACTAACCAAATCCATATCACAGCTTAAGGGGGTAATTTTGTGTGAATTAGAGGGCTACTGAGTCCTCCAAACTGTACCAGGAAACGGACGACTTCAATGGTACTTATTGGGGATCTGTTTCGTAGCATAGTTTGGAGGAATCAGAGAAGAGCTTATTGCCATGTAACTTCACTGTATATTATCCTAGCGTCCGGAAGGTACCATCCAAATGGCAAGTAATATCATGTGTTGTTTGAGTGAGTAGATCTTATTAATATTATAAATGAAAAACTGTTGACATTGTTTTGACATTTGGAAGTGAGATTTTATTTATATATATATATATGTATTTTTTTTTTTTTTTTTTTTTTTTTTTTTTTTACTTGGTAAAAATACCTGTTTTCTCGTCAAACTTTCTGGCTATGACTCAAGAAAAATTACACCAAGCAATAACAAACCGAAGTAAGTATCTGAATTTTACAAGCTGGGTCTGCTGTAGCTTCCTGTAGAAGTACGAACTCTTGACATGTGTGATTTGGGGTAATGTGTCTCACACATACAGAAATGACGTGGTGGTAGAATCAACGCCTCACACAGTTATACCATTAATGTATTTGGGTATGGGTGTTTAAGCTTCTTTTTGTGTTATATGTAATATTTTATATATATTTTAAATATGTTCGTATGTACGAGTAGATACATTCAAGCACTATGAATGTATACGTGGCCATGGATGTATAGGTACAGTCTACACCGTATATACAGTAAAATGAGTATTTTTATACAATGATATGTCTGTGCATATAACTTCTATGTATTTGTGGATGTGCGTATAGGTACCGATATGTATGTATGGTAATATGATGGACACCCACACAAGCAGTCATCTGAAGTGTTGGTGTGGACAACCTCACAGCGACACTCTCTCCACTTGTCTATTAATACTATACTCATAGCTCCAACACGCCGGGTGGTGCCTACCAGACGGTGTGTGTGGGTGCATGGTCTTCAGTTGTAGGTGTGTGTGTGTGTGTTGAAATTAATAAAGACGGGGAAAAACTGAGAAATTGGGACACTTTGACCAGCCAACCCTCAAATTCGACTGCGTTTTTCTGTTATGTTTGGGAGGTGGTGTCGGAGGAATAATATAAATAAATAAACAAATAAAATATAGAACTCTCAAAAAACAACAGCAGACCCATTAGTCTTTGTTTGGCTATACTGTTACTAAATAATATTCCTGGTACTACACTATACTATTCTAATATACCAAGCCGAGGGAAAGTATATAGTAAAGACGAAGAGGATGAGTTGGAGGGGATAGGGGCGGCGGAGTTTGAAGGGACCTATGAAGGGGAGATTCTTTGGTTGGTGAATTGGAAGGACTCTGATTCCTCCAAACAATGCCACGACAACAGATCTTCTATTTAGTACCAATGAGGGCCTATGTTTTCTGGCATAGTTAGGAGGAATCAGTAGCCTTCCAATTCACCAACAGTCCTTAATTAAGGTGGTAATTCTTTTTTGTTACATTGGAGTGCCTTGATTCCTCCAAAGTATGCTAGGAAACAGGAGCAGAAGAGCAAAAATAATGGTGTTCTGTTGCTTGGAATAGTTTGGAGGATTTAGTTGCTCCAGATTTACCAACACAAAACTTCCCCCCCTTAAGGCAGAAACTGTGAGGCTTTGGTTTTGTCTCATTACGATCTAATTTCATATTTTTCACACTGTTCACTCTTTCATTAACGTTCAAGGCGCCCCATTTACTCGCTCTCTCTCTCTCTCTCATGTCGTCGTGTGGTTGAGTCTGAGGCTATTTACGTCAGAGTTTCTTCCTTCCTGGTTGTGTCCAATACCTTCCCTCTCCTCCCTCTCTTTTTCTCTCACTATCTATGTCCTCATATCTCTGTCCTCGCTCTCATTTTCTGCGTTTGTCTCCCTTTCTTTCTCCCCATCTCCTTTTCACTCTGTCTGATTATCATCCCTTATTCTTAGCTTCTTCATTCTCAGCTTTCTGTCAATACGTAGTCAGTGATGATCTACCAAATAACAATGGTACAATAATATTCGCACAGAAACACGTACGGTATGCTCTCCTCCTCGTACACACACAATCTTATAACACACACACACACACACACACACACACACACACACACACACACACACACACACTCTTATAATACACACACACACACACGCATATTCTTATAATATATACTATTCACACGGTCGTAATTTTGCTGTCAACAGATTTTTATTTTTACGCCCGTTTTCCCGGGTCTATCCTCCTTGTACTTTACCTTACAAAACCTTCATTTCCATAACTAAGGATATGTACACTTACAAAACCTGTTGTGGACACGATGCAAACAATAAAGAGTGTAATATTGTTAACGTTCCATCATGATTTGTCGCAATTCATATTTTGCCAACTGTACATAGTATAAAATTAGTTGTACTCGAGGAAAATTGAAGTGTAGAGGCAGTGAACTAGTTGTATTTATAATACTGTATGTACCTTAACACTTTATTCTTCACACACACTGTACCTTAACACTTTATTCTTCACACACACTGTACCCTAACACTTTATTCTTCACACACACTGTACCCTAACACCTTATTCTTCACACACACACCATGTATAGATTTTCCACAGCATCGGTGGAAGATACAGTGAAGTGTAGTATCGTTGCATCTCCTTTTCTAAATAATACATAATTATGTGTATAATGTTCTCTATCGCGGTGTTGTTTAGACTTCGGGTCGACTAATGTTCTCAAATTTAATGTTATAATGCTCTTGTGTAATGTTATTTTGTTCTTGTTTAATGTTATAATGTTCTGAGGTAATATTGCCTTTCACCACTGTTGTTTTGACTTCAGGTGTACTAATTGGCTTTCTTGTTGTGTTCTTTGCAGGTAAGTGTGTGTGACTGGTCGGGAGGGAGACAGAGAGTGAGGTAAGTGAGAGTTCCGGTGTGAGGGAAAAATGGAGAGGTGTGGTGGGGAGGGGATCAGGTTGGGAGCAATGGGGTTTTGAAAAGTGGGCAAAAGTCCCGTCGATACATTTGCCGAATCATGAAGTAGGTATGGAAATATAAGTTTCATAGGCTCGTAAACTGGAAACTCAAAGATGTTTATTAATACTACCCCTGGATATTATAATTATGTTATGTGAATGTGTTTGTTAGTTGATTATGCTATATGTTATCCCTCAAGAAGAGCTGAGTGAGGCGACAGGACTTTTGCCGCCGACTGTACAGTTTTACACCCTTTTCAGTATCATTCTTTACCTAGTTTTCTTTCCCTGTTAACCTTCTACCCTTCTAACTGTACCCACAACAAAAAATGTAAGGCAAACGGTATGTTCATGGATGGCAAAGGATGTGAGGGGGATAGTGGGCAGGTAGGTGGAGGAGGGGAAGGGGAAAGGGCAGGTAGGTATTGGAGGGGAAGGGGAAAGGGCAGGTAGGTAGAGGATGGGGAGGAGAATGGCCAGGCAGGTATCGAGGAGGGGTGGGGGAGGACAATAATTTGGGTCGGAAGTGCACCACGGAGATACTGGAAAAAATATTGAAAGGAGGATATATTGGTGTGTGTGTGTGTAAACGTGTACGATACGAGTGCGTGCGTGTGTTTCTATATGTATGGAGCACACACAGACACACACACGTAAAGATCTCAACAGATACAGTTCAGTGTGGTGAAGGAAGATTATATAGTTGTAGCCGCGCACGTGAAAGGTCGATCGGTAGGTCGGTCCCTCAGCCCCGTTAAAAACAAAGTGTGTGTATTTGCTGGCGAGGTCGAAGGAGGAGGAGGAGGAGAAGGAGGAAGGAAGGTGGGACCGTTCACACACTTGGCCGGCCACGCAGGCACCGCTATTCCTCCCTCTCAATGAGCAGAAACAGTAGACTCAAATTCGCTAACATCACTCGCTCCTTTGTGTATGTTACCGCTACCTCCCTCTCAATGGGCAGAAACAGTATACTTAAATTCGCTAACATCACACGCTCCTTTGTGTGTGTGTATGTGTGTGTGTGTGTGTGTGTAATTGAGGTAGGGGAACAGGTGTAAAAGATGTGTTATAGGTCGCCCGCAGCATGATATTAGTGACTACACCTGTTTAACCCAGAGAGAGAGAGAGAGAGAGAGAGAGAGAGAGAGAGAGAGAGAGAGAGAGCGAGCTATACTATAGTTGTTTCACTTGCCATTGCACAGAGCCTGATTTTTTTCGGTCAGATGTAAATGATTCGAACAACTGGGCATGAACGATATTATAGGGTTTTATGGGAAGTTCATACCCTGACTACCATGTACAGCAAATGTTTGTGCTGGGTTCTTTTTCTGTCAATTTTGCTCATATCACACAGCACTGCTCTTCAGGTCACACGCACACAACCTTTGTTTACATTATAGCTTGTTTTTGGACGCTTGGTGTGTGTGTAACCTTTATACTAATGTGTGTGTGTGTGTAACTTTTGTACTAGTGTCTGTGTGTATATTGTATCGTATGTATGTGTGTGTGTGTAACTTTTGTAGTATCTGTATATTGTATCATGTATGTATGTATGTGTGTGTGTGTGTGTGTGTGTGTGTGTGTTTGTTAGTAAGTAAGCCACACCTTCCTGGTCATCCAGTCGGTTGGTCCGTTGTGGTAGGTGTGACGTCACCACCACGATGATGTCACCCACTGGTTTGGTTGGTTGCATGGCCTCTGTCTTCCTTCCCCTCCTTCACACACCCCTGACTGCATTATTCCCAAGTCTCTCAAGATACAGGGAATAGAACGTCAAGTATCTCGTAGTACAGGGAATTGCATCTCAAGTCTTGTATGGTACAGGGAATTGAACGTCTAGTATTTCGTTGTACAGGGAAGTGCATCTCAAGTCTCTCATACTATAGGGAAAAGAACGTCAAGTATCTCGTAGTACAGGGAATTGAACGTCAAGTATCTCGTAGTACAGGGAATTGCGTCTTTGTGTCCCTTCCCTGAGTATATAAAAATCCACGTTACATCACTTTGAACTCTCTCACGGTACAGAAACACACACACCTTGGTTTCTCTATTCAAGGGTCAGCAGGTGTATGGATGGTGACGATAGATGACCCCTACGACACAATGGTTCTAGGTGTATTCTTAGGAGTCATTGTATTGGTCATCTTAATCTCATCCTCCACCTCATACTTAATTGTTGTTTTTTTCTGGCGTTTGGTTATAGTATTTTTAAATTTTGTGCTGCAGTTTAATCAATGAAAATATTCCCTAGTTTTACAGTCATGGATATAAGTTTCAATACATGTATGGGTACCTCAAACAAATTATTGACTAAAATGTACATATTAAAAGTATATGCTCTCCGCTTTCAATTCTTATAATAATGGAGCTCCCGAGGTGTTAACTAAGCCATTATACCACAGGGGCTCCCGAGTCCAGTAAATTTCTCAAGTCTCCCTTGGTGTGGGAAGATGACCTCCGTTTTCTTTTACTTTGCTGTTTCCGTTCGTCGCTTTGTCTTACCCAAATGCCACTGAGTGATTCATAACAATATCTCATGTTCGTACCCCTTCCTAACCACCAAATGCTTCTTGCACCACTTTCACATGTACAGTACAGTATATTGTAAAATGTTTCTTCGTTTTATCTTCAATCCATATTTTACAGAAAATTTAAAAAAAGACGAGAAATGAACAAGTAAAGATGATATTCTAAGTACAGTTATATATATTACACATTGTTCCTCACAATTATGTAGCCTACAACGGTATAAGAGCTGGAGGATACACAGTACTTTCTGTATATTGAATAGATTACAAATAACTTCAACACAGACTGTACTACCATGGATAATTTGGGATAATATAATACACTCCAGGTCCAGGTTGTCCCATATCTATACCAGTTGTTTGTGCTTATAATAGCTATGTACTCTGTGTTTTGACTCCATGTTAGTGTTTGTAATTAGCTTTGTTAGCGGAGGAGGCGTGTGTGCCAGTTGGAATGACGGTTTGAATTTTGGCGGGCTGGGTGGACGGTTATAGTGATGCATGAATAGGGAGAGGAGGAGGAGGAGGAGGAGGGGAGGTGTAGAAGGAAAAGAAAACGGAAGAGGGGGATAAGGAACAGGAGGAGGAGGAGGAGCTGGAGGAAAAAATGACAAGACAAGCCAAAACAAGGGAATAAGAGATATTATCATAAGAAGAAGTGGCGGGGAAAGGGTCAAGGAAGGAAAGAGTAAACGTAAAGTAAAGAGAAGTTTGTTTTTGTTGTTGTGGTGGTGGTGGTGTTGATGGTGGTAGAGGCGGAGATGGTGGTGGTGGTGTTGATGGTAGAGGCGGAGGTGGTGGTGGTGGTGGTAAAGGTGGGTGAGGGTTAAGTAAACATCAACCACCAACCACATTTACATTTTCCACTTCCATACCGTCACTTCTGTATACACCATCACCACACACACACCTACACCCTCCCTCTTCTATAATACACCACTTCTACACCCCCACCCTCTTACACAATACACCACACACACACACACACACACACTCTTATAAAATACACCACTTCTACACCCCCACCCCCTTACACAATACACCTAACTACTACACCCTCTTACAGAATACACCACTAACTTGTACACCCTCTTACACAACACAACACTAACTTCTACACCCCTTTACACAACACAACACTAACTTCTACACCCCTTTACACAACACAACACTAACTTCTACACCCCTTTACACAACACAACACTAACTTCTACACCCTCTTACACAACACAACACTAACTTCTACACCCTTTTACACAACACAACACTAACTTCTACACCCCTTTACACAACACAACACTAACTTCTACACCCCTTTACACAACACAACACTAACTTCTACACCCCTTTACACAATACACCACTAACTTCTACACCCTCTTACACAACACAACACTAACTACTACACCCTCTTACACAACACAACACTAACTACTACACCCTCTTACACAACACAACACTAGCTTGTACACCCATCTCTGTACACACACTACATCTGCACACTCGCTTCACACACAATCATAACAACAGCTGTACCTACCTACCTAAACACTTGTCCAGCACAGGTGTTGGGACTGGGTATCGATCGTCAAGGAGGCGTTTATATGTCCCTTTAGCATTGACTCTTGTACATGACTTTCTAGCGACAAGTGTTTATTTTATTACATGCACCACGAGTCATAAGCATTTCCCGCCATCTGTGTTTGTCAGAAGGAGAGAAGAGGAGAGGAGAGGTTGCTAGGTCAGGGAAGAAAGGAGGACACGAGGGAGATAAAAGTGCATGGCAGGGAGAAAGAGAAGGATGTGAAGGGTAGGGAAAGGAAGGAAGGAAAGGGAAGATTGGAGAGAATGAGATGCTTGGAATGAAAGGAGGACAAGGGAATACAACCATGCTTGTAGCAACTATGATTATTGGTATTTTTTATATTAATATATCGTTAGTGTAGTGTACAGTCGGCGGCAATAGTCGTGTCGCCTCACTTTTTGCGTTTCTTGAAAGATAACATGAAAGACAGCTTGAGGAACTTCAACAACAACAACACATTAATTTTACGAGCCTGTACTTTACTTCATGACATGGCAGATCTGGTGACAAGAATTTTGCCGCCGACTGTACATAACATGGTGATTATAAAGATGTCAATGTACTGCTGGGAGGTAAGGAACCACACAAAGGGAACGACTGTGAAATGCCAAACACACACTCGTCATGCTTTCTTATCAAAACGATTTCCTGTCTTTCATCATAAATTTTCAGAAGGACACACTGCAATGATTTGTTTGTCCGATTTATAGTGCACGGAAGGAATACCAACCATCATCTTTGGAAATTCACGGTAATTCAGTTTAAACTTATAATCGGCGGAATTTATCTGGGCAACTTTAAATCGCCTGGCATTGATCCAAGAATATTTATTATGTTTGACTTAAGGGACCATGTGATGTAGTCAGAAAATTGGAAGTAAACCAGTCCTTCAAATATTGCCATGAAACATTATCTATATGGAAGGAGCTTGTTTCGTGGCATGGTCAGGAGGAATCAGAAGCCTCCAATTATCATACACGGTCACAGGGTCCTTAAAGAAACTAGATATCTGGTAACCTTTTAACAACTATTTACGTCTATGATGGCATGGCTGAACTAACACTAATTCATTTATTAAAGGATTGCCCTGCGATGTTATTAGTGTCGTAGTTAAGGGGAATTTGTTGGTGGTGAATTTGAGGGCTACATATTACTCCAAACTGTGCCAGGAAACAGACGACCTCATTAGTACTTATACCAAGATTAAGACAGACCAGGTATATATGTTTTCGCACGACAGTTATAATTAGACAGAATAAGAAAAATGTAATTACTTTGTTTAGTTAAGGGTTCATTAATTGGTTTATAAAAGAGTCAAGGAAGCAAGTTTGTTGTTTGTTTGGTGAAAGTTAAACCATGCACTGATTACCTCTCGCCAAC
This sequence comes from Petrolisthes cinctipes, assembly GCA_033782935.1. NCBI lineage: Eukaryota > Metazoa > Arthropoda > Malacostraca > Decapoda > Porcellanidae > Petrolisthes > Petrolisthes cinctipes. The sequence goes on along the minus strand of JAWQEG010003280.1, from coordinate 84,812 downwards.
TCTTGTGAAAGGCCTGTGTGTGTGTGTGTGTGTGTGTGTGTGTGTGTGTGTGTGTGTGTGTGTGTGTGTGTGTGTGTGTGTGTGTGTGTGTGTGTGTGTGTGTGTGTGTGTGTGTGTGTGTGTGTGTGTGTGTGTGTGTGTGTGTGTGTGTGTGTGTGTGTGTGTGTGTGTGTGTGTGTGTGTGTGTGTGTGTGTGTGTGTGTGTGTGTGTGTGTGTGTGTGTGTGTGTGTGTGTGTGTGTGTGTGTGTGTGTGTGTTCATTGTATACGTTTGTCGATAATGAAACACGATGAGAAAACCAATGCATATTAACCAGATTAAAAGAGAAGGTACAGTACTCTGTATTATTGAAAACAGGAAGAGGGACCTGACGAAATATATATAGGCTTTCTGTGTTTCTATGTATGTCAGCGACGATTGGAATGAAAGTATTTCAGTCACTATCCTTAGAATCTGACAGAAAGGAATCCACAAAACTGCTCTGAGTGGTAATGCCATTGTGTGCTTGTATAGTCAGTCAGTCAGTCAGTCAATCATTCTTGGTTGGCTTCCTTTCATTCCCCGTGATGTATATACACAGATGAAAGGATAGACTGGAATCTTAGGTGGTAGCGTGTTGTGGCACTGTACTTGTCTCACCCAAAGGAGGAGTTCTATTTTGCTGTATCAAAGGAACTTGTGATGAGAGTCAGATCATCGCCTCATCTGTGGTTTTGAGTCCGCCAAACAGTACCACGAAACACCGACCACATGGAAGGAGCTTGTTTCTTGGCATGGCCAGGAGGAATCGGCAACCTCCACCTCGGATTATCCTCTATAACACCTCACCTTTAAAAGACTCATAATGCCACCCCCATGCAGTATTGCCCCGTCTCCTGCCTGCCTGCCTGCCTTCCTGCCTACCCGCCTTGCTGACTCACCACAGCCAGCGTCCTCTCAGGGATCGATAACATTTTCGGGTTAGTACTTGGAAAAATGGCGGGCAACTTGCCACCCTTATTGATTGTATACACACACGCCCCAGGACTCTGCAGGAAGGGGAGTCTAGGAATGTTCACCTCGAGACGCTTAAAAGTCATTCTAATTGAATCTTTTGGTCGATTTTACTTCAGTTTTATTCCTAGTTTGAGATCCGTCGTCGGGTATTCCCTATTCCGATTGTTGTTATTGTCATTCTCCCTCGCTAGGCAATAGGGAGTCAATGTGACGTCACCACCCGCGCGCCAATGATCCCGTGGCCTGTGACGTCACCAACCGAGTTGACCAATCGCGGGGGTTCCAGGGCCAGCCGATGCGGGAGTCTGCTGCTGGAGGGATACACACACGCCTTGTGATGCTCAGTCATGGATCAGACACAGTTGTGTGTAGTCGTGTAGTGTCCCACGTAAGGTGATACGACACACACCAATTGAAATTACAAAGAATGTGTGTTATAGTCAGGAGATACCTACACAGTTGTTAAATAGAAATGTTATATCAGTGCTCGGTGATTATATTTAACGTGTAACCTCATAGTGAGATTGCTGGAAAGTCCAATAGTGTATTAACTTTGGAATCTTATGAAGAGATGATAAAAGTGGATAAAGGAAATGGAACTGTCACTATTATGACGACGACATCTGCTGAATTGGGAGCCGTAGAAATATTATACTGGTCTTCAAAGTACCCTCGTGGTGGTGATGTGTTACATAATGTTACTGTACTACCCTTGTCATGTGCTACTTTTGTGTACATTTTAACTCGTGTGTGTGTGTGTGTGTGTTTGAGAGAGAGAGAGAGAGTGAGTGACATTTTAATTATTTTTTGTTATTGTTCCGTGTGGTGCCTCGGTACTCGTGTTTCTTCATGTCATTGTTTTTATATTTAACCAGTATATAATTAAGGCAATTTGAAGGCGCGTCAGCAAGGCAAGCCACATCACTCCTACTTACTTACCCCTCTCGCATTCTGAACCCATGTGTCTGATTTCTCCTTGAAGACACTCTGGGCGCTTGTAATACCTACCTATATAGTGACATGAATTCAGAGTAATTTCCTAGTTGGATGATGGTGGTTGGTTGGTTATGTGTATGTACCGTTCACTGGAGGTCAATAATTCTGTCCTGATCTGAGACACAGCATGATTCTCTACTAATCTCATCTCACACTTCTCAACCTCATATCATTTTAGTTAGTAGAGATTGATATTGTCTTTTGGATCAGAACAGAATTATTGACCACCTGTGTAGTTGCCAGCACTTATAACGGGTACAGGTGAAGAGGACTGACAACGCTGACTGTACCATTTACAAGTGACGCCAACTGTACATAGGCAGCTGGTGTTGGTATAGCCTCGGTTAGTGTAGCAACATGGGTGTATATTTGGTGAAACATGTGGTCTGTGTTGTGTGTTAAAAGTGGTATGTGTTGTGGCCTCCAGGTTTTGTTTGACAGGTGGTTGAACTATGGTGTGTTGCACTGTGTATGTTTGTATTATTGTTCCTCCATTTGACAGATGTTCGTATAGTGTTGTTGTTGTGTTGTGTTGCAAGAGATATGTCGTGCATGCCTTTACAACAATGGCATGTTTGACTTGTGGTTAATTATTTTCTTGGTAGTGATCCATGGCTCATTTTACTATACAGTCCATAAATTGTGTGTATTGGAATGAAACTCATCTACTTGTGTGTTCAGACCAATATATAATTACGGTTATTCAGTAAATATAGATAACACTTTTTTTTTTCTCCCGTTACGACCTATAAGAAGTGACTCATGATGTTGAAATTATTGGAAAATGTTATTACTCATTCTTGAACTTTGTGTGTGTGTGTGTGTGTGTGTGTGTGTGTGTAATAGGCGGTAGTGTTAAGCTCATATTCATCATGTGTAAATTTGTGTTGGTGTGTGGCAATCTGTCGTGTTTGTTGTGATGCAAATGTGTGTGTGTAATGTGTTGATATGATTGTTTTGATGTAATGTGAGTTTTGTTATGCCGATGCGTATGTTGTGCTGATGTGTTTATTATGATTCCGATATGTGTGTGTGTGTGTGTGTGTGTGTGTGTGGTATTGCCTAACCCAGCGGGGGGTGTGGGTGAGGCAAGGCGAGAGGAGGTGACGTCACGCCTTCCTTTGCTATCCTTGGAGAGGGGACGGGGGTGGTGGGTTGGGTGGGGGTTGCTTTTGGTGGTGGGGTGTAAGGACTCAGGATAAGCCAGAGAAGGAATGTTTTAGGAAGGAAGGAAGGGATGGGGGGGGGGGAGTAGGGGGCGGAGGCAGCGTTACCCGGTTGCCATATTAGCTTTTTCTTTCCTACGACCTTGTCATTAAATTTCTCTGATTTCTAATACATTTTGGAATAGCTTGGAATTTGGATAGCTTGGGTGCAGGAAAACTTTACTCTATATTCTATTTTTTTCAAAGTATTGATGAAAATAATAACAGAAACTTATACTATCGGATGTAGAAAAAAATAATAGTATAAGAGGCAGAAGTGGCTTGAGATAAAGAGGGTGGGGCCGAGGAGAGGCAGCGTGAAGAGGGAGAGAGAAAGAGAGAGAGAGGAGGGGAGTGAGGGCGATGAGTGGAGGGAAGAGATGGATAACAATAGCGAGAAGGAGAAAGGAGGGAGAGAAAGTTTTATACGAGAGAAGAAACGATGATGAGTGGTGACAAGAGGAGGAGGGTGATGAGGAAAGAGGAAAGAAGGGAGGGACATTGAAGAGAAGGGAGGAGAGAATATGCATATGGAATGAAGAAGAGCAATGGAAAGAACGATTGTATAGACGAGGGAGGAGAAAGAAGAGATGATGAATGTAAACTAGAGAGGAGACGAGAGAGGAGGAACAGTGTCTGGGATAAGAAAGGAGAGAAGAGATGTCGGAAAATGAGAAGTAGGAAAGAAAGATGAGAAGAACTATTGCACATACGACGGAGGGGAACGAAGAAAAGATGATGATGGAGAGGAGATAGGAGGGATGATATAACTAAGGTAGAGTGAGTGTAGGCAGGCAGGGAGGGAGGGAGGGAGGTAGGTGGAGCAAGATATGTAGAGTGGATAAGTCCGACTTCCCGTATTGATAAGAACCCACAACAGTGTCGCCTCCATTCTCTCTCCTGCACGGCTTTACTCTCTCTCTCTCTCTCTCTCTCTCTCTCTCTCTGTGTGTGTGTGTGTGCGCAATATCACCTCCACACTCACTGTTAGTTTTGAACCGTGCCCGCTCCTATTCTGTCATGTTTTGTCAACTTAGTCGTTTTCGCCATTTTACACTCCCTCGTTCGTCCCTCCGTAGGTATGCCACTTCTCCCGTCCCAGTTTCCTATATAATAATCACTATTGTTACTTATATCTACGGTTAATTTCTAGTACTGACCCCGCAGCTAATATTTTTTTTTTTTTTTTTTTTTTTTTTTTTTTTTTTTTTTTTTTTTTTTTTACCACTTTCCACCGTCACCTCCTCCTGTTTGTCCTTTCGTCTGTCCTCTATGCTACTTTCTCCGTCAGTGCCCTTTATTTTTTTCACACACATACACACACATCACTGTCCCATTGTTTACCTACACCGCAGTACCCTACCTTTACCGTCCTTTCCGACCTGCCAGCCTTCCCGCCAGCCATTCATTCAAAACAGACCTTCTCTTTTATGTAGATGTCACAATTGCCACACTCGCATTGTGTTGACCGTTTATCACTCATTGTCATAATCACTGTCATCATCACAACTACCATTACCATCATAATTACTGTCATCATCACAACCACCATCATTATCATCATCACTGTCATCATCACAACCACTGACCATTATTATAATAATTACTGTCACCATCACATTCACTGCCATCATCATTAACCTCATCACAACCACTATCACCATCCCTATAGTTCATCATCACAACCACTATCATCATCTTTGTCGTCGTCGTCATCACCACCACCATCACTAGTTTTAACACCACAACCACAACCACCACCCACTCCCTCTATCACCCTTTTTATAACTCATGAACATCTGTGAGTCAGTGCCAACCACCACCTGCACACCTCCACACCTCTTCCACCTCCACATCTCCACACCTCTTCCACCTCCACACCTCTCCTACACACGTATAGTTACAATCACCCACCACCACTCCACTAGTGAAGTTCCACCCTTTACAGCCACAAGTCATAATATATATCCAGGTATCTTTGAAGTTTGAAATCACAATGACATATCATTGAACCAGTTACAAAAACACATATCCTGTCTCATACTTGCTGGAGTTTGTTTGAGGCCCCATCAGGCTATTCGAAGCAGACGTGGATACTTATTGAGGATCGTAACTAACTGTACTATCAAAGACAAAACTCGTGTCGTGAAATCTGGTGAAAATATATGGTAGAGGACTAAACATACTGGACATATGAACATTACTATGGTGGGTTTTTCATTATGCTTTACAAGTTATATTAAATCATTGGACAAGACAGCGACACGAGTTTTGTGTTTGATAGTACATAGAATACCATTTGTACACGTGTATTGTATAGGCAGGTGATTGGACAGTTGATAATTCTCACCATATATAGATATACAGAATTGATACATTTGCCATAGACTGTGTATGTATGTGTAGTAAGATCATAATTTGGTAAAGGGTTCCATAAGAGTATTTGTTTGACTACACAAACGTCCTTAATTAAACTTTTGACGAATAAAAATTAGTTTAGCGTTTGGCCAAAATTTAACTAGTAAGGGGATGATACACTTTTGATACATTAGAATGAAGTCTACATGAGTATATCCAAAATCGGAACATATAAAAAAAAAAACATAAGCAAAAATATAATATGTAGTCTATATAGGGAGAGAATAATTTGTAGATAGATAGCAGTAAAAACGATGTAGGCCTAAAGGTAGAGAGGGTAGACAAGAGTAGGAAGTGGAGAGTGGCGTCGAGACAGTCTACCTTACAGCATTGTGTTGGGGGAGGACCACTACTGCATCTTTAAGCCTACACTACACACGTGCTCTGTCTCGTCTGGCGTTCTATATTTTTTGTACTGCTTTGATGTTATCACTATTAGTCTACCTCAGTTTTTGTAGAGTTTGATTTTCTCTCTCTCTCTCTCTCCTTGTAACTCTCTCTCTCTCTCTCTCTCTCTCTCTCTCTCTCTCTCTCTCTCTCTCTCTCTCTCTCTCTCTCTCTCTCTCTCTCTCTCTCTCTCTCTCTCTCTCTCTCTCTCTCAAGGGAGGGGATTGTGTCTGGTGACTGTCGTATCCCAATTTCCCCCCTTTATTCTCCCCTTGTGTTCCCCTCTCTCCCCCCTTCATTCTTTTATGTCTCTGTTATTCCCGGTCCCTTCACCTCCGCCCTTTGGTTTCTTTTCCTTTTTTTTTATTATCCGTCATCCCTTTCTTTGATTCCTCCTTTCCCATTCTCCCCTTGTTGACACTCCCTCCCATATTTCGTTCTCCTTCCATATTCCTCTTTCCCCTATCTTCTTCTTCCATTTTCTTTCATGTTCCTCCGTCACCCTCTTTTTTTTTTATTCCTCTGCTCTTCCTTTCTTTAATACCTTCCTCCTTTGGTCCCTCTTTCTTTCCCTCTATTGATTTTCCATCTTCCAGTCTCTTTCCCTCCTTCAGTCACCCTATGTTTCCTCCCATTTAATCTCCCCTCCCCAGCTATTCCCTCTCCTACCTCCATTCTCGTATCCCCCCTCTTCCCCCTTCATTAAATTTCCCCTCGCCCAGTCTCCCCGCATTCTTCCCCCCCCCCCTTCTTAATATTGTTCCCCCTTTCATAACAGGATTCCCCTCCCCCTGGCTTTTATTCCTCCTTCCCCCTTTTCCATTTATATTCACCCTACCCTCTACAATATTGAAGCCAAGGTGGTGGTGAAAGAATGTGTGTGTGTGTGTGTAGGGGGGGGGGGTCGGTCTAGGATGGAGGTGTTGTGAGGGAAAGAGAGAGAGAGAGAGAGGGGGGAGTGTCTGGTGCCAGGTCCGGTACGATGGTTGCTTGGCAACAGTGTTGGTCTCCCTTTCTCCCCCTAGTCTGGTATTGTCTGTCTTGTCATTTCAACATGTTCCCTCCACTGCCTATTCCACACCTACTGTATGCCTCTTCTATATACAGTACGTGTTATGTGTGATGGTATATAAAAACTTAAAAGAAAATATTATTCGACTTCAATCTATTTGACGTTACACTAATGCTGTTTCTGAAGAGATTGTTTTTAAGTTTATGTTTAAATATGAAATAATAAATAAACACATGTACCGTACATATATACACGTAAAATAAAATGTGTGTATGTATTAATAACCGTAATGCCTAAATGAACGTCGTTATATATTTTTTTTATTGACACTCACTCGTACGGTACTTGTATTAATTTATTGAGGACAGACAAGGTTGGTGCCCTGTCTGATAAATGTAAAGGTACTTGTCCGACAGGTAATGCCAGACAGTTACCACGGCGCCACGGTGTGAAGCCTCGTCTCTAGACACCCACGCCAACAGCTGACTTTGTGTTTTTTTTCAGTTATTGATTTAGGCCCTCCTTCGGCAGACTGTGTGTGTGTGTGTGTGTGTGTGTGTGTGTGTGTGTGTGTGTACGAGAATAGGGCATGGGTAAGGCGATGACGATGGCTGCAACAATGACTCCTTATAGGCTTTGCATGTAATCGAGTTAATGAATGCTCTTGAAACTTAATGTCATCTACAGGGAAGGGTATAGTCGGGCGATAATGTGAAACTCTAGGTTTGAATCGCATGATGAACCTAATATTTATTTTAGCGTGGGAAGTTTTAGCCTTGACTCCACCCATTATCTCAAATCTAAGATGATCAAGTACACAGCATTGAGTGGGAAGCCAACGTTAGGTAATACTCCCTGGGTAGGAAGTCCTTGGGATAGGATACGTGTGAGGTCTTGGGGAACAGTGTAGAGAATGTTAATATCACCCATCGTTCTTGTGTAATTTGAGATGGAGTAACGTCAAGGGAGCCAAGCTTATGTCGGCGCATTAGTTTCTACTGCTTTCTCTTCCCTAACTTTACCACAAGAAGGCACCTATACTGTCTGTTTCGTGGCTTTATTAATACGAATCACTAACCTCAGTAGCCCTAAGTCGCCAGGCTACCGATTTCTCCAGCCAACATGTGATTGAAAATAGATCCTTTTCTCTTATTAATGGTGCACTAGTCTGTGTCTGGTATTGCATGGGGGATCACAAGTCCTCCAAGTCGACCACTACAGACGACCCCCTTAAGTCCTCTTCATACATAGAACCTGGGTGACGGGACATGAGACTTGGAGGTGGATGGGTGGAGGGGTTAAGGGAGAAGTGATTGATGGCGGATTGTCTAGAGGAAGCATGGAGGTAGGAGGCATGATGACGGCTGTGAAGGAAGGATGTATAATGACGGGGTTGAAGGAAGGAAATATAATGAAGGCGTTGGAAAATATGAGGTACCGTATTTTAATTTTATGATCTACTAGCTGACTGGCCCTCCAAGTTGCTCTGACACCCTATTTTTGTTTTCATGCATTATTCTGGGAAGCACCAATCTGGACCTCCATGTAGAATTTGGCAATGATTGTTTGAGAAATGTCGACGTTGATTCAGGACACTCAAAACACACTTAAGGACCCTGTGATCGTGTATGAAAATTAGGGGCTTCTGATTCCTCCTGACTATGCCACGAAACAAGCTCCTTCCATATAGGTGGTGTTTCGTGGCAATGTTTGAAGGACTCATTTACCTCCATTTTTTTTCGACTACACCACAGGGTCCCTTAACAAACTCTCGCGCTTATGGTATATCTATAGATGTCTAGCTCGCTGGAAGTATAAAGTCGAATGAACATCTTGAGGGAAGGAAGAGGGATATACTGTTTTAGTTATCCCAGGGAAAAGTGATGATCGATGGGGGATTGACGTGAGGATGGACGTAGATGGATGTAGCAAGAAGGGAGTTGAAAAAATGAAGGATGGTAAGAAAGGTTTGGTGGTGGGGGAGGGGTTGATGCCTGGGTAGATACATGAAAAAAAAAAAATAATAATAATAAATGGAAAACGAGGGTTGGAGATGGGATGCAAAGATAAAAAGTAGGAGGGAGAGAGAGATATATATAGAGTAGAGTAGAGGAAGAGATGAGGAGCGATAAAGGAGTAGGAGGTAGGGAGTGGAGGAGGAAAGGAGAGGTAGGTGATTGGTTGATCATGGAGGACGGACACATCCCCTTTCCCTCCCTTCCTTTATCCCGTCTGTGCATCATTCTTGTGTGTGTGTGTGTGTGTGTGTGAGAGAGAGAGAGAGAGAGAGAGAGAGAGAGAGAGAGAGAGAGAGAGGATAGATGATATTAAGTTGTGTGTGAGTTTGTTGTGTTCGTTTCTTTGTTTTTTCTTCCTCCTCCTCCTCCTCCTCCTCCTCTTCCTCCTTCTTCCTCCTCCTCCTTCCTCCTCCTCCTCCTCCTCTTTCTCCTCCTCCTCCTCCTCCTCCTCCTCCTCCTCCTCCTTCTTTCTTCTCCTCCTCCTTCTTTCTTCTCCTCCTCCTTCTTTCTTCTCCTCCTCCTTCTTTCTTCTCCTCCTCCTCGCCTCACTATAGTCTAGGCATGCCCACCTCAGTTATATATTAAGGCTGGACGTGAGGTTCAGTAATAATATAGGTGTTGCCACGGCGTCTGTCCCCCTTACCTTATCTCTCTCTCTCTCTCTCTCTCTCTCTCTCTCTCTCTCTCTCTCTCTCTCTCTCTCTCCGCACGCACACACGCACACTTCCTTTTTTTCCTTCTTGACCTTCACCGTCCTTTGTATGTATATAGTTTCATATTCTCTCTCTCTCTCTCTCTCTCTCTCTCTCTCTCTCTCTCTCTCTCTCTCTCTCTCTCTCTCTCTCTCTCTCTCTCTCTCTCTCTCTCTCTCTCTCTGTTTATTTGCAGTGTGTAATAAAAAAATATATAACTTCCTCTGCCTTTCCACTATTATTATTATTATTCATGTTACCCTCTTTTCCTTCCTCGGTCATTTTCCTACTGCTCATCTCATCTCATCTCACTTTCACTTCACCCTCTCTCCACCTCACCTCTTTCCCATCTCATTTCCTCATTTTCCTACTGCTCATCTCATCTCACCTTCACTTCACCCTCTCTCCACCTCATCTCATTTCCTCATTTTCCTACTGCTCATCTCATCTCACCTTCACTTCACCCTCTTTCCCATCTCATTTCCTCATTTTCCTACTGCTCATCTCATCTCACCTTCACTTCACCCTCTCTCCACCTCACCTCTTTCCCATCTCATTTCCTTCATTTTCCTACTGCTCATCTCATCTCACCTTCACTTCACCCTCTCCTGCACCTCTTTCCCATTTCATTTCCTGCTTGTTTTTCCCTGCAGTAAGGTGTGAGGGGATAGGGGGAGTGCCAGCTAGCCATACCATAATCCGGCTCACACCATCTTATCTCTCTTCCCCTCCCTTCATCTTTCCTCCCTCACACCTAGCTTTCCCTTTTCCTATATATATATTTTTTCTCCATCTCACCTCGCTTCCCCCCTCCTTCCCATCTTTTTCCTTCTTCCCCTCCCCTCCTCTCTCACCATCTTTTTCCTACTGTTTCACTTCGCCTATCTCCCTCCATCTTTACTCCCTCTCAACTCCTCTCCTCTCTCTCTCTCCCTTCTTTTTCCTCCCTCTCACCTCGCTTCCCTTCACCTCCCTTTCCCCCCGCCTGCAGTAAGGTGTGAAGGTGGGGGAGTGCCAGTGCCAACCAGCAATACCCTGATCCGGCTGTCAAGTGGGGTTGTGAGGGGAGGGCGGGTTAGCTGGCGGGCACTCTGACTGAGGAGAGAGAGCATCCGGGTGAGAGTGGCGGGGGCATGGGGAAGGGAGAGGTGGTGAGGGCATAGAGAAGGGGGAAAAGAGAGGTGGTGAGGGCGTGGAGAAGGGGGAAGGAGAGGAGAGGAGGGCGTGGGGAAAAGGAAAGGGAGAGAGGAAAGGGGAGAAAGGTAGGGGTTAAGGATGGACAGATGGTTGCCATGGTTGATTGATTGATTGGTTGTTTGGTTCTTTGGTAGGTTGACTATAGTTGGTGTTCGGTAGGTAGGTAGGTAAGTAAGTAAGAGGGAATTTAGGTGTTGTGTTGGGAAGGAAAAGGCAACGACAGGGATGTGAGGGAAAGGAAGGAGAGTTGGAGAAGGTGAGGCTTTGGAAGGAGGGGGAAGAGAATTTCTAAATGTGAGAGAGAGAGAGAGAGAGAGAGAGAGAGAGAGAGAGAGAGAGAGAGAGAGAGGGTGTTGCATCATAGGCTATACCAGGATGTCATAGTGATGTCACACCCTCTTCACCTTCCCTGTCCTTCCTTCACTCCCACACATCCCTTGCACCTTCATCCCTCCCTCATTCCCTCACACATCCCTCACCTCTTCACCTTCCCTATTTTTCCTTGACTCCCACACATCCCTTCCACTTTCACCTCTCACACATTTCATTTAATTTCCATGTTTACACCCTTCATCACTTCCCACATACACACATAAATCACCCCTTCCCACATAGGCCTAACTTATCCTTCATTACACCTCCACATCCCTCACCTTACCCCTCACGCATCCTTCAACCCATCCCACACATTCCTCTCTCTCATTTCGGCCTTAATTCCTTCTCGTACACCCCTCTCTCTCTCTCTCTTCTTTACACCTTATTGCCTTCATCTGCAGATCCCTTACTCATTCCCACACGTTCTTCAACCACCAATCTCTACACACACACACACACACACACACACACACACACACACACACACACACACACCACTACTCGTGTCTCTCTCATCCCATCTCTTAACATCCTCCTCCTTCTCTGCAACATTGACTCTCACTCACTCCTGTTACTTATTAGGTCCTACATCCCCAACACCTCAGACACGCATCCTTCTACAACCCATGATAATATATCCTTCATGTTTTACTTTATAATTATCTTCCTTCACTATCATCCTCCTGTTCTAGTCATAAATATAACTTTCGCGTCTTTTTTCTCTACCCTACTACTCTCCTCCTCCTCTTTGCTCATAAATATATCCTGCACATCTTTCTTTTTTGTCTTACAGTATACATCTTCACATCATTCATGTCCCACCATCTTCCTCCCTGCTTGTTGAGAGAGAGAGAGAGAGAGAGAGAGAGAGAGAGAGAGAGAGAGAGAGAGAGAGAGAGAGAGAGAGAGAGAGAGAGTATACAATAGGCAGGTCTCGTTATATTTCCAGCTGACAAAGACAGGAAGGCTGGACTCTTAACTTGATTATTAGTAAGTCAGATGAAGATATTACACTGGCATTGAGCCGATAACATCAGAGCAGCGTCAGTCAACTCTAAGGTGATGTAGATATATTGACAGGAATGCTTCGCCACCAAACACGGTAACTGGAGGCGCACTGTTGGAAATACGGTATATGTTAAGGGACCCTGTGATGTAGTCTGAAAATTGAAGGTATATGAGTCCTTCAAATATTGCCACGAAACACCACCTATAGGGAAGGAGTTTGTTTCGTGGCATAGTCAGGAGGAATCAGAAACCTCCAATTTTCATACACGATCACAGGGTCATTAAAAGAAAAAAAGAAAGTTACACAACATTATAACCAGGTACATACCATAAAGGACATAATTATAGATGTATGGGTTCGTGATTAAGAACAACAAGACCGAGATATATTTATAAGCTCAATTTGGAAGGAAGGAGAGAAGGAGAGACTATGCAGCGAGGAAAGAGAAGTGCAAGACGAGGCAGGAAGAGACTTGGGGAGGGGGGAGATACAATGGAGAAAGGAGAGAGGACAAATGGAGGGGATGCTAGGAAGGGTGTGTGGTCAGTCGTCCCCCCTACCCTGTCTCTCCCTCTCTCTCTCCCTCTCCCTCTCCCTCTCCCTCTCCCTCTCCCTCTCCCTCTCCCTCTCCCTCTCCCTCTCCCTCTCCCTCTCCCTCTATCTCTCTCTCTCTCCCTCTCCCTCCTTCCCCATCTTTGCTTTCCTTTCCCTCCTTGTAAGGTAGGAGTTTGCATGTAAGATTATTAAGGCCAGGCCACCTTGTTTGGATCGCAAAGTCTGTGTGGGCTGAATATCTAAGTAATTCTATGTAAATCCATTCTCCCTTAACACCGAGAGTATAGAGATGCAGGGAGGAAAGGATAGAGAGCTTAATATTAATATAGGAAAAAGGGAACGGTGGTGTTGGAATGGGGTGGGATATAGAGATCGAGTTTGGGGAGGGGGAAGAGGACGAGTTTGGAATAGAGGAGAGAAGGAGGGCTGGTTTGGTGGGAGGGAGGGAATGCGGGTTTGTGAGCGCGAGGGTGGGAGGGAGGGGCTGCTAAAACTTGGAGTATGTAGGGAGGGAGGGAGAGGGAGAGAAAGGAAGGCATCCAGGGGAGAGGGAGTGGTGTGGCTAGGGTATGGGAGGTCGAGAGAATGAGAGAGAGAGGGCTAGGGTAAGAAGAGGGAGGAGGAGAAGACAAGGCTGACCACCGACCTTCACTGACTCAGACCTTATAGACCACCGAGCACTCACACAACCCCCTACCAACACACACACACACACACAGAGGCAGCGTCAAGCATTGGACCACCCGACCGTAACTTGGGCCACCTTCTAATGAGAGGTTAGGAACTAAGTATTATGAGGGATGATAAAAAAAAAAAAAAAAATTATGAGAGTGGGAGGGGAAAAAAAAATAACAATGGACTATTATGATGGTAGACCGGAGTCAGGAAGGTTAATGAAAAATATGTATTACAACATGGCGGCTCACCTGCTATGGACCCTCCCTGCCTCGCCCCCCCCCCCCCCCACACCACCACCATCACACCACACACACACAATAGCGGTGCACCCCAACGAACCCACCTTTACCCTGCCGTCCTCTGCCCTATACCCTCTCCTGCCTGCCTGCCTGCCTTACCCTTCGCTCCCTGTCGTTCCCTCCCGTCCTTTCCTCTCTCTCCTATTCTGTCTTGGCGTATACTCCTCACCTCTGTTCTACTCTCCCATCCTCTCCTTTCTCTTCCTGCCCTGCTTTCCCATCCTCTACATTCCCCTGCCCTGCTTTCCCATCCTCTACTCTCCCCTGCCCTGCTTTCCTATCCTCTACTCTCCCCTGCCATACCTTCCTACTCTTTCTACTCTCCCCTGGCAAGCTTTCCTACCCTTTCCTATCCTGTCATGCTCTCCTCTCTGTTCTGACCTTCCCTACCATCCTCTCCACTACTCTCTCCTATCCAGTCCTGTTCTGCCCTTCCCTACCATCCTCTCCACTACTCTCTCCTATCCTGTCCTGTTCTGTCCTTCCCTCCCATCCTCTCCACCACTCTCCTATCCAGTCCTGCCCTTCCCTACCATCCTCTCCAATACTCTCTCCTATCCAGTCCTGTTCTGTCCTTCCCTACAATCCTCTCCACAACTCTCTCCTATCTTGTCCAGTTCTGCCCTGCTTTCCTATCCTGTCTTGCATTCCCATCCTCTCCTCTGTTCCCTGTCGTGTCGTGTCGTACCCTCCCCTCCCCTCCTCTCCTCCGTCGTATACCCTGTCCTGCAAGACTAATGAGCGCCGGTGCACCCAGACGGATCCTGACCCCATTGAGTACACACACACACACACACACACACACACACACACACACACACACACACACACACACACTCACACACACACACAGAGTTGTTTATGCGTCATTCGAAGTAATAGTTAACAGTTGGATGTCATTGGTACTTTCCTACAGTGATTTTTGTTTATTATTATTATTATTATTATTATTATTATTATTATTATTATATCTGGTGAGTGTCGAGGGAATATAATAAGTGGCCAGCCTGTGTTGAAGGATTAGAGAAGATTTACTCGAGGCCAGACTTGAGATTTTAATTAAAGAGCACACTTGGAGTAATACCTAATTATACACTCATTATTTATTTGAACACCGACAATAGAATAACATAAATAATTAAATCTGAGTGTGGGAAGATCCTATATGTGAGGTGAGAACGTAACGACGGATCAGAGGCAATAAAAGAGAAAAATACAGAACGTGAACATCCTGGGAAGAGAAAAGGTAGAACGAACCGGAAATCTAACACAGAGAAAAAATAAAGAACTTGATCATCCAGAGAAGAGAAAATGCAGAGGCGAACTTGAGATCTAACACAGATAGAATTATAAGTACTCTAGGTGCAAACATCCTGGAAAGAAAACGCATCGTGAGCCCCACCCTAAACAAACACACATGAGAAGGATATAGCAATAGTTGGTACTGTACCTTCCCTCTCTCTCTCTCTTGACACACGAAGCCCACCACATCCATAAACGACAGGTGGATGTAATTAAGGGTATATACAGCTTTTATTTTCACCTTTCAACCGTTCCCTTCACTCGTTTCCCCTTCACCCTCTTCCTTTTCCCCTTTCTCTTCCTTTTTCCCATCTCTCCTTTCTCTTCTCCCCCCCCCCTCTCCCTTTCACACTTTTCACTCTACCCCCCTCCCCTTCCCATTCTTCACTCTACCTTTCACACTTTTCACTGACCCCCCTTTCCCCTGCCAACTCTTCACTCTCCCTCCCTCTCCACTTCCCCTCTTCCTTTACCCCTCTCTCGTTTCTTTTCTTCCTCTCCCCCCTATCCCAGTTCCTCACCATCACACCAGAAATTTATGTATATAGGCTACCCTTAACTATAGGTATAAATGTATAGACGACGATTCTTTGACTCACTAGGATGAAAGCTTATCATATGTAACCCCATTTCATAACCTACGTTATCTTCTGCCTGTATCTTTCATGTGTGTGTGTGTGTGTGTGTGTGTGTGTGTGTGTGTGTGTGTGTGTGTGTGTGTGTGTGTGTGTGTGTGTAGCAGGATATGATACCACCACCAGGAGTTAGAACGGACACC
Source organism: Petrolisthes cinctipes (assembly GCA_033782935.1). NCBI lineage: Eukaryota > Metazoa > Arthropoda > Malacostraca > Decapoda > Porcellanidae > Petrolisthes > Petrolisthes cinctipes. Next base: position 68,895 of record JAWQEG010003280.1, on the reverse strand, counting down.
TTCAAGTGCTCCCTAAGGGTTGCTTAAAATAAGGTCATGGAAATGCGATAAGAGTTAACCCATCTATCTATCTATCTCGTTATCTATCTTTCTATCCTTTTATCTATATATCTCCATTAGAGTATCTGTCTACGTCTATCTGTCCGTCCTCTACCTACCTATCCATCATTCTGTCATTAATTCATTACACCATATATTTTATCGAGTTGTTCTTTGAAACTTTCAGTGGATGTATAAACATCATAGTTTATATGTGTGTTTGCGCGCGCGCTCCCACCCCCACACACACACCCACACCCACACACACTCACGCCCTCTACAGTATAATAAGGCTTCGTCATCGTCTTCCGTTTCAGTCATAAAAGAACACACACACACACACACACACACACACACACACACACACACACACACACAAAGAGGTTGACATTTAGACTGAACGGTTGACGTAACTTACTATAAAAAAAAATTATTATAAAAACTAATCAATCAGGTTGCCTTGCTAATTTCTCCCCTTCTCGTTTTAGTCTTTTTTTATGACCTCCTTTCTTCCCTCATTTATTTTCATTTTTCTTTTCAATAAATTTCTTCCCTAATCAGGTCTGATAATTATTACATGTATTTTGTCTGTAGCATAGACATAGCCTATATTTCTATCCCAACTTGTTTTTAATAAAGCCTCTTTTCTAGTTTTACAATACTAAATGATCTCTATACTTTTCCGGCCTGGCTTGGCTGAAGGAATGGTAGGTGGGGAGCCTTCTTCTTTGTTATACTTCCGTTCACACTGGTAGACTCGTTAACATAGCAACACCATGTAGCCTCGCAAGGACCATTAGTGCTGTTGCTGTTTAAAGTTCATTTGTATTCCTCCTCTTCCTCCCCCACCTCCTCCTCCCTGCTGCCTCATAACTTGTGGCCTCACACCTCATTCCCTCACCCTGTACGACCCCAGACGCCCACCTCTTCACACTCAAAGCTAAAAATAACAAGGGCGAGGGAGGATATTGGAGACGGTGAGGTGAGCAGGGAGGGAAGGAGGAGAAAGGAAGTGGGAAAGGTAGGATGAACAAGGAATAGAAAGAGAAACAGGAGTAAGAGAGAGAATATTATGGTGAAGAGGGAGGAGTGATAAGAGAAGGAATAAGAAAAGGAATATTATGTTGGAAAGGGAGAAGGAGTGGGAAGGGAAGATGAAATCAGAAAATCAAGGAAAGGTAAGGAGAAATGGAAGGAAAGAGGAAGGCACGGTAGTAAGGAGGGAAAGACTAGAAAAACAGGAAGGAGGTGGAGGGTGATGCACGAGGGCTAAAAGGAGAGGGAAATGCAGAGTAGTGGAGAAAAACATGGACGTGAAAAACAAAGATAGGTGAGGGAAAGATAGAAAGAATAGGAGATAAAAAGACTATGTAGAATAAGGATATGGGATGGATAGGTGAGGGAAAGATAGGAAGAATATAGGAGATAAAAGACAGTGTAGATAAAGGATAGGTGAGCGAAAGATAGGAAAAATAGGAGATAAAGGACAATGTAGAATAAGGAATATAGAATAAGGATATGGGATGGATAGGTGAGGGTAAGATAGGAAGAATAGGAGACAGAAGACAATGTAGCATAAGGAAGAGAATGGAGATGTAGGGAGAAAGGTATGATAAAGAAGAGTGAAATGGAAGAGGGAGGGAAAGGGTAAACACAGAGAGAGAGAGAGGTTTGGATGGTTTTTGTAGGGAGGGTGTTGTGACTTGTAGAGGGGAAGGTGATGTGGAATGATTGGCTTAGTTAGGAAAAGATAAGAAAGGGAGGAGGAGGAAGAGAAGGAGAAAGGTTAAATATTAAGAACAGGGAAAGGAAAGGAAAGAAGTAAGGAAAAGGTTAAATAATTGAATAAGAGAATTGAAAGAGAGATAGGAAGGAAAAAAGAGTAGAACGCGAGGAGAAAGAGGGTTGAATAAATTCGATCAGTGAAACTAAAGAAAGAAATAGAAAGAGTAGAAGGGAAAGGGGGGGGGGCGTGGTTGTTGAAGCTAAATATTGTGGTTGTTGTGGTGGTGTTGTGGTTACTCAGGTGGTTTTGTTGTCATATATGCAATGCTGTGGTTGTGATGCATGAGGTGTCAAGTGTTGTGGTTAGTGTTGTGATCCTTAATTAGTAGTGCTGAGTGGTTTTGATCCAAGAAGTGTTGTTATGGTTTCTGTTAATGCGGTTGTGATGAATGAGGTGTTAAGGTTAGTGGTGTTGTGGTTGCCATCCTTGTGTTGTTGAGATGAAGGATTGAAGGAGAAACAGTGGGACAGGGATGGAGAAGGAACAGCAGGATGGGTTGGTTAGGAGAGTCAATGAAAGAGGAAAGGACGGGAAGAGGAGGAGGAAGGAAGGAAGGACAGGAATGGAGAAAGAACAACAGGATGGGATGGTTAGGAGAGTCAATGAAAGAGGAAAGGGCGGGAAGAGGAGGATGAAGGAAGGACAAGGGTGGAGAAGGAACAGCAGGATAGGATGGGTGGGGCAGGTGACGTCATCTCAGTGCTCAGGTATGGTAGGTGGAGGTAGGTGGAGGTGGGTGGAGTCCTAGTGTGTGTGTGTGTGTGTGTGTGATTTGGTAATTTGCCTATAGATCGGAGTGTGAGAATGAAACAGTGTTGTGGAGTGGAATGTTTTGACAATAACACAGTATTGTGAAGTGTGAGAGTGATGTAATGTGGAATGTGAGAGATTTAGTGCTGTAGAATGAAGTGTGAATGTAGTAGTGTTAAGTTCTAAAGTTTGAGAGCCATATAATATTGAGGAATGAAGTGTGAGTGTTGTAGTGTTGTAAATTGTGAGTGATGTTATATTGTGAAGTGTGAGAACGATATATATAGTATTGTAGAATGAAACGTGAGAGTGGTGTAGTGTTGTGTTGTGAAGTGTGAGAGTGAAGAAGGGCGATTCGAGGTGAGATGAGGCAGAGAGCTAGGGCAGTGGGGCAAGCCGGCAGGGGAGGAGGAGGAGAGGAGATGAGATCTGCCGGGCTATCGGGTGAAAGTCGTTCGTGCCCACCCAGTAACCACCCACCACAACACAACCCAGTCAACACCACTACCCAACCCAGTCAACACCACAACACAAGCCAATAAACACACCACTACCCAACTCAGTAAACATACACAAAAAAACACAACCTCGTGAACACCACCTACTTGACCAACCCATGAACACACCAGTGAACACTCACAGTAAAGCTGAAAAAACAACCAAACAAACATTACATTCAACGAAGGAAACTCAGCACAGAAGTCCATATAGGTGATAACGTGGCTTATAATTCCGTGTAGGGGATAAGGTGTGGATTATTATTTGATGGATTGGAGGATCAGGTTAACAATTGAAGTATGGCTAAAGTGTATGGTACCGTCGATATAGGGCCTGTAGGCTAACAGTTTTCTGTTGTCTGGAAAACAAGACTACTGGGAGGAAGACGTTTGAGGTTAACATGAGAACAGAGGTGCGGTAGATGTGGTAGTGTGAAACCCCGCTTTCGACGTGTTAAAGAAAGTGGCCCGTGGGAAGGAAACGGTTGTATCTATAGATTTTTTTTTATTACACGTACAACTTTATATCTGGTAGTGGTAGTGTTGAACCTAGTGTAAGGAGAAGTATATAATTATAATACATGATGAGTAATAAAAACTACACTATAATATGTGAAAGAATAGTGCGCAACAAGCAACTCATCTACACTTTACCTCTTCAAACGCAACAAGAAGAGAAATACTTTATAAAAAAACACGGACAAAAACGAACCTACAGTTTATGCATCACTCCTCCCATTTCAAGGACACCGGGTTGGGGCAGTTGTGGCGTCTCTTCACGAGGGCCTGCGTTTGAGACTGCTCACGGCACCCAAAATACTTAAAGGGAGAGATGGTGGCCTCCTTCCTTTAAACCTCAGTGGATAACATGACCGACCTCAGAAGAAAGCTTAAAGATGATACAGTACAGTAATTTGTTTTGGGTGAATTGGAAAGCTACTGATTCTTCCAAGCTACATGTCAGGAAACAGACCACCTCAGTATAAGAGTAGGGGATCTGTTTGGTTGCATTGTTTGGAGAAATCGTTAGTTGGCCTTCGAAATCACTCTTTGTAAACGATCCCCTTTAGACCATTTCTATTCCTCTCACACATTCCCACACCCTCTTCCACTCCCCTCACGTCTTGCCTCACTCTTCTCTCACATGCACCTCTCTCTCCATTTCCTCTTCCTTCCCTACCCCCTAATTCTCCACTCCTCCGTCTCTCCTCGTTTTCCCGTTCACTTCCCACCATTCCATCCCCCTCCCCCTCAACACCACCTTCCGACCGCTACGCAGTTTCCTTGTGGCCCGGATATCTTGCTTAGTTTGGAGTTACCACGTGGAGAGAGAGAGAGAGAGAGAGAGAGAGAGATTGGTGTGAGTTTAACAGTGGGAGGAGGAGAGGTTAGCACAGCTGTCTCTCTATCTTGTACTGTACACGTATAGGCTACACAGCTGTATACACACTCACTCACTTCAAGAAATGTTTGGTATTTACACTGTTTTTATATTTATTACATTATTCTTTCGCGTTGCATATATGTTCTTCATTCTTCAGTTGACACACACACACACGCACACACATAGGGATGACTATCACATATCTGACCATTATTTCCATGCATGTTAATGATACTGTTGTTTTAAATAGTGCATGACTGTTTACTGGAAACTCTGGAAGCTGCATGTTTATTTGATTGTAGGAATTACATACAGCTTACTATAATAGAGAAACGCTATATGGTGTTTACTTCAGGTCAGCCCCTATATTTATCGAAACTATTGACCTCGACTGTACATGTAATTATATGTGCGCAACCTATCACGCTTTGTTAGAGAGAGAGAGAGAGGAGGTGCCATGTGATAATTACGTTGTTTTTGTGTTGACTCTGTTGCCTACATTAATTGGATTGAACTCTGGTATTGTGAGTGAGTGATAGGTGTGGGAAAACAAGAAAACAGACGTATGAGGAAGGGAGAAATGGAGGGAAGGAGAAATGGAGGGAAAAGGAGGGAGGGAAGGAGAAACGGAGGGAAAAGGAGAGAGGGAAGGAGAAATGGAGGAAACATGAGGCAGGGTAGAAGAAGTGGAGGGAAAAAGGAGGCAGGGTAGGAGAAATGAAAAAAACGGGAAATAGGGAGGCAGAGTAGTATAGAGACGAAAGAGATGAATGAAAGAGAAGGGGAAGAAAGGAGAAATATGACAAGGGGAGGGAGGTAGGGAGTAAGAGACGAACAGGACGATGTAGGCGAGTAAAGGAGGAAAGAAAGAGACTTGAAAAGGTGGATAGAGTAAGAGAAAATTGGTGAGTTAATGAGTAAATGATATAGTGTGGAATGCAATATGATAATTATGTGTATTTGCGAGAAACTTATATGTATATATGTGTGTTTATTTCGTCCATTTGTGTGTACGTGTGTCCAGAGAGGTGTAGAGTTGATGTGTGTGTGTGTGTGTTTGTGTGTTAGAGAGAAAGGGATGGTGTAGCAAGGGAGTGTAGTGTGAAAACAACCGTACACGATAAATATAATTGAGGAAGAAAGGGATGAATAGAAAGAGAGAGTGTAGTGTAGTGTAGTGTAGTGTAGAGAGGAAGTTAGAACGTAGTATTGGTGGTGGTGGCGGCGGTGGATGTGTTGCAGCTCTCATTAATGTGGGCTACAGTTCCGGACACACACACACACACACACACACACACACACACACACACACACACAGATCGCGTGGGTGGACCAAAGGTGAGCAGGTATGTGTGTGTGGGTGTGTACGAGAGATTAGCAGAACACGTAATTATAATATATACACATGTACGAGTATGTAAGACAAGCAGTGAGGGCTTCTTGTTGTTGTTGCATGTTAATGATACTGTTGTTTTAAATAGTGCATGACTGTTTACTGGAAACTGGAAGCTGCTTGTTTATTTGATTGTAGGAATTACATACATACATGCAACAACAACAACAACAACAACAACAGCAACAACAACAATAGATGGGTGGGTGGGTAGGAAGGTAAGTAAGCAGGATGTATGTAAGAGGTTGTGGGTGGGTGTGGCAAGGCGTGAACCAGAGGGGTACATTTTTTTGTCGTGCCTGATGTGATAGGGTTGGAAGGTTAAGAGTTCTTGTATGTGTGGGTGTTGAGGGGAGTGAAGTATATGTTTGGTGGTGATAGTGCAGTGGTTTGTGGTGATAGTGGGATGTGATGTTGATGAGGGTGATAATAGTAGTAGTAGTAGTAGTAGTAGTAACGATTATAAAACAAGTAATACTATAAAGGTTGTAGTAGTAGTAGTAATAGTAAACGTAACGTGGTAGCATTGGTTACAGCAGTGATGGT
>JAWQEG010003280.1:0-57500 GCA_033782935.1 Petrolisthes cinctipes | reverse complement strand
AAAGAAATGACTGAAATATAAGATGATGTTGATGAAGGAAGATGGAAAGATTGAGTGATAGTAATGAAGAAAATTATATAAGTGTTGGTGGAATAGGATAGGAAATGTGTGGAGTTAGAAAGAGAGGAAGTCTGGTGGGGCCGGAAGATGGAAGAGGAAACTTGAGAAGGAAGGGGAGGGGAGGGAGGGAGGGAGAAACATATGGTAGCGAAGGACGGGATGGAGGAAGGAATATATAGGTAGGTAGAGACGAAGGAAATGTTGTAAAGTAAGGGAAATAAAAGATAAGGAAATGGAAGAAATATTCAAGAGATTTTGGGGTGGAGAAAAACAAAAGAGAGTGGAAGATAGAAGTAAACATTAATAATAGAAGGGGATACACATAAACATACAGGTAGATATTCATAATTACGTAGTTCATTAGACACACAGACGGACAGACATATATATATATATATATATATATATATATATAAATAGATATAGATAAGAATACGGATATACTGTACATATTGTTAGTGAGAGAGAGAGAGAGAGAGAGAGAGAGAGAGAGAGAGAGAGAGAGAGAGAGAGAGAGAGATGGAGGAAATGAGGTGAGCGAGGTCAATGTTTCCTCCGCTGTCAGGGTAGAGAAAGTTGGTCTTGTGGTCACTGGTGGTGGGTGGTGGTGATGGTGGTAGTGCTGGTGGTGGTGATGTGATGGTACTGGTGGTAGTGGTGGTTGTGGTGATGATGGTGGTTAGTTGTAGTGGTGATTAATTTTGTAGTAAGTATTGGTGCCTTCTTATTCACCACCACCCACCCACTTACTCTACCATCTCCTTCATACTTCATCATTACCACCACTATTAATTCTACTACTACTACTACTACTACTTCTATCACCTTCTAATAATTTACACCGTATTCACCATCACCACCACCATTACCATCGTCACCATCTCCAACACCACATTTTTCTCCATTTTCACCTCTGACTGTATCCTCCACTCCATTCCCCACCACCACCACCACCACCACCACTACGATGCTGCTGCTGCTCTACATTACTATCACCACCAGTTCCACCACCACCACCACCAGTTCCACCACCACCACCACCACTGTCGCCATAACCTTGTCGTTTTATGGAGAGAAATAATAACATTGGGTCAAGTCAGTGGGTCACTTGGCATTCCTCTGTCTTGTTGCTGGAAAACACAAAAAACTTAAACTTGGCTGGAATCTGGGTAGGAGTTTAGTTAGTGCAAGATATTTTTTATAGGTGGTTGGATGGGTAGACAGATGGATATATAGTGTGATAAAATGATAGATAGTTGGGTGATAATTTGACGGATAGACTAATATACTGTAGATGAATGGATAGTTAAGAGACTGATATAGATAGATGGATTGTTAGAGATGGATAAAGTTATTAATGTGTATAGACATGGTTACATACTTGGATTTATAAATAAGTACATAATATAATATTAATAAAGATTTGTCCCTTTGTCCATATTTGAACCATAGTCGATTAGTTGGAATCGATTATTCTAAGCATGAATCATCTTGACCATGTTCTTGTAGGTGTGGTTCTTACTATCAGGGTCTTACCTAAGCCACTTATATTTATACTTTCTATATTCACGACGTCAACCTACACCTGTACCCAAGCAGCACCTGTATGTCACCAACACCTGCACACATGATTATATACAGTCTGGTTGGCTTGACATGCACCAAGCCGTGAGTCTCTCTCTTGCTCAAACTTATTCTGGGCATGCAAGCTGTGAGGCAGGCAGGCAGGGTGGTAGATAGATAGATAAATAAATAGATAGATAGGCAGGCAGGCAGGCAACACACAAAGTATATAATTATATTGACAGTAAGGTAAGTAGGCACACAGTAAACAAAGCTAATGGATTGACAGACAGACAGTGAGACAGGAAACACGTCATTCAGTCAGAGAGGAAATTGTATTGAAACGGAAGAAAGGCCGGCCATATGTTAGTTATTAAGGTGTTTAGTTCATCAGTGAGGTCAGCAGTCACCACGGGAGCAGGAGAGTTCAGCCAGCCAACCAGCCAGCCAGCCAACCAACCAGTCAATAATAGGGAATCGAACCCAACATTGATGCCACACCAAGTAAACTTTGGGTACACAACATATATTCTCTCTCCAGCAGCCTTTGTTATCTCCCAGTGTATAGTAGTAGTAATCTGTGGTGTTGTGGGCGAATTAGAGTATAATGAGTCCCCAAACTGTGCTAAAACAGCAGTTACATCGATGGAAGTCTGTTTCGTGGGCAAGTTTACAAGGAATCAAGAGTAACGTGTCTCCATTAAAAAATATATATAAAAATGTTACAAGCACTTTTGTTTAATTATATTATATACGAGGGTGACAAGTCCACTTTCTACCAATTTCCGGCCAGATTGAGTTTTTGTTCGAAGAGATCATCACCATCATCACCACCACTGCCATTATCATCACCCATCACCACTACCATTATCATCATCACCCATCACCACTACCATCATCATCACCCATCACCACTACCATCATCATCACCCATCACCACTACCATTATCATCATCTTTATCATCATCATCATCCATTAATATTATTTTCATTGGGTGACAAAGGTATAGTCTGTGTTCCTGTTTGCCATGTAAGGTAACTGTGTATTTTGTACTTCATAATATATACCATCCCGTTCCTTTATATAAGAAGACGCAATATCCCGCCTCGATCTGGCACCTCTTATTACCACTTGGAGTGACTGAGTTTCGCGATTGAATAACGGAAAACGGGTATAAAGACAAAAAATATATAATGACTGGGCTTGAAGTAAATAAGTCTGTCTTGGCCATTTCCTGTACAGTAACTTTTTTTTTTTTTTTTTTTGTTACTTGAAAAAGTTTGTTGTTTCTTCACATTTATATAGAATTGGAAATTTCTGATTCGTCCAATCTGTGACAAAAAACACGTTGCAGAAGGATAAAATATACCTTGTACAGTCACGCCCAGTAATCCTGCAACATCTTCGAATTAAAGGCCTTAAAAATAATGTTGGTTTCACTAATATTGGTTCATAAGATGGACTCAAATGGCTTACTTTCGTTCACCCGAGACATGACTTTTGATCGTGACTGTACATTGCTTGGCATGGCTTAGAGAAGTCAGTTATTAGCGGCCAATTTTCCGGCAGCAACACGGGCCCCTTGAAATTAAGTGAAGTGTAACCTGTTGTGGGCAAAGTGAAGCATGTGTAGCCCTCCAAACTCTGTCTTAAAACACATCCTTATAGCCTCATACAAATGGATTCTGTTTCCTCCCATAGCTTGGAGGAACCTGTAACACCCAAATTTCCTACACTACGTTACTTCCTTTGACCCTTAAGGGGGTAATATACTTTCGATACATTAGAGCGCCTTCATTCCTCCAAAGTATGCCACGAACAGAACCAAATTAACAAATATAATGATGGCCTGTTGCTTGGAATAGTTTGGAGGAATCAGCAACACCCTAATGCCTCATACTAGGTTATTTCCTTTGAGGGGAGAACCTCTTTTTGGTAAATTAGAGGGCTACTGATTTCTCCAAACAATACAAGGAAACAAATCACCTCAATGTTACTAATAGGATATCTGTTTCGTGATATAGTGTAGAGGATTTAATAGCCCTCCAATTTCTACAACGAGGTTCTCCCCTGAATAAAACGATGCAGGTGAAAGTGGAGGCAACAGGACGTGAAGGCAGGAAAGTTGTGAGGAACTAAAAAAGGAAAAATAATACAATATAAAAAATCTGCTTTGGGAGGGGCAAGTTAGTTGGTGGCCTGACCTTGGCATAGTGTGTGTGTGTGTGTGTGTGTAGATTAAATCTTTGTGTTCGTGTTTGTGTATTGCTTGCGCGTGTGTGTGGGGGGGAGGGGGAGGGGTTATTACTCAAAGAACGTGTACATAGGTGTGTACGTGTATTGCATTACTCTATGACAGTGTACATGTGATTGCGTGTACATACAGCAATTGTTAGTGTGTGTGTGTGTGATTTCTGATCTTGTATGTGTCGGTGCGTGTACAGCCACAATCAAATACCACCGACATCTTTCCTTCCATCGTAGTTAACATCTTGGTAATAGAGAACAACACATGTATGATTTTGCAGCACCTCATAATAATAACTGAGGGGGTTTTGAGTTGACATAAGGTGTTGTTGTATGATTATATTTAGATATGATACTGATTTATTTGCAAGATGGAAGGAAATGTGTTGGTGGTTATTTGATTGTAGCTGTACGTAAATGTGTGTGTGTGTGTGTGTGTGTGTGTGTGTTTATAATTAACCCCAAAGGATGTAGCCACACGGTCTGATACACTTCACTGACCGCCCACAGTTGAGTTGAGTTGGTGTGGGCGGGGCCGGATAAGATGGAAGGTCCCCAGGTTAGTTAGTTAAATTAAGGCGGCGTTGGTCGGTTTTCAGGTGTTATTAATGGGGGTAGTAAGTATACTGTGGTAAATCTGGAACTATTGATTCCTCCATACTATTCCAAGTAACAGGACACCATTATTTTTGTTAATCTACATCCGTTTCTTGGCATACTCTGGAGGAATCAAGGGGCTCCAACGTAACAAAAGTTTATTACCCCTTAAAAACTACTCTGATGTTATTCACTTCACCAGACGGCTCTAAGAAACGCATTTATTTATAGATTTTGTTTTATTTTATTTTATTTTATTTCATTTCGTCAGTATAGCCAAGGTTTTTTGCTTTCTGGCATACTTTACTTCGTCTTACTTTGGTTTCGTTATTGATTGATCTTGTTCATTATTTTGTCTTTTTTATGTGCGTTTAATTTATTTATTGAAGTATATTGTATTTTGTTCATGTAAATGTTGTGAATCTTGTGTTCGTTTATGTGTATTATCTGATGGTGTACGTGTATTATCTTATGGGGACTTGTTTCTTATTTGTGCACGTGACCTGTATTTATTTTCGTTATCTTATAATTGTATACACATCGCATATAATTATTTGGTTCAGCTAGCAGGTGTGGGAGAGGTATATTCTTTCTCTCTCTGTCTGTCTCTCTCTCTCTCTCTCTCTCTCTCTCTCTCTCTCTCTCTCTCTCTCTCTCTCTCTCTTCTCTCTCTCTCTCTCTCTCTCTCTCTCTCTCTCTCTCTCTCTCCTCTCTCTCTCTCTCTATATATATATATATATATATATATTATATATATATATATATATATATATATATATATATATATATATATATATATACTTAGTCCAGGTAGGTTGGGTGTGGCCAGGTACAGTCTCTACAAAAAGTTTTAGCGGTGAGAGTGGAGTGTGGTAATGTACTCGCCAAGGGACTTACTCTTTCCCCATTTCTATGCAACTCATTTTCATTTCACAGGTGAAGACATTAAAGCAGGCTTCTTGCTTGCCTTTGGTTCCTATCTTCCTCAGTATAGAAAAAAACAAAACAGTGTAGGAGAGTGTAGTAGTTGAATGGTGCTAGAGAGGGTGAGTGGGTGTTGAGGAAATATGTAGGCGTGATCAGGGAGGTAGAGGGCGAGCGAAGGTGAAAGATGAGTGTATGATAAGGAGGAGGGGGTGACCAAAGTCATTGTGAGAACTGGGGAGGAAGGTGGATATTTTAGCTATAGGTAGGTTGGAGACAGACAGACAAACAGAGGGGAGGTAAAGGAGGAAGCGAAATGAGAAGGGGAGGATGAAAGTACCAGCACCGTATGGAAGAGGAGGAGGGGTAGGGGCCCGGTGCGGTATACGACTGGTCACAGAAGGTCGTGGTAAGGTCAGTGATAACGGTACACTTTGAGACATAAGAATCGTGTTGACTCATGGTTCTTCATATTATAATTAGGAGAATTATAATTATGGAGAATTATTGATTTTCCCCAACTGTATCAATAAACAGAGTAATTAAATGAATATGGAGGGAACCTGTTTTGAAGGATGGTTTAGGTGAATTCAGTAACCCTCCGACAAATTCCTCCGTTAGTTAGTAAATATATATATATAGTATGTATTATATGCTGTAAAGGGGAAAACAATTGTATACGGGTACTCTTGTGTTCCAGCATATAGACACACGATCAACAATATAAATCCCAACAACTTCAAGATACTTTACTCATTATCAGAATGTAATGGGATATTCTCATGTTGGTGAATTGGAGGGTAAATAATGCCTCCTAAGTATGCCAGAAAGCAGACAACCTCAATATTAAAAATGGTGGATCTGTTTTGTGACATTCTGTAGTTTGGATATTCAGTGGTCTTCCAATTTACCGTCCAGAGAGAGGTAGGTGAGTGTAACTGAGCCTACCTTGCCACTGATAACATTGCCTGTTGGTGGTGTAACCTTTAACTGAAGGAAAAGTAGAAGAATAATAGAAGGAAAAGAAACATAAGAAAACCTACTGTTAGGAAAAACACCCTAACAACCGACTCCATGAAGGATGTTAAGTCACTCGTACTAGGAAATCATTGTAGTAATGAATACATTATACATGCAAGGGTTCAGAATAGGAATAACATGGTAGCAAGACTTGACAAAGTAAACCACTCACACGTGTGTTTGGGACTTGGCTACATTTTCCCGGCGTTTAAAAGAAAAATGGTTACAGTTATCGTCAATACTTGAATTCATGATTAATGATAAAGACGATTTTATATCTTTCCTAGTGTATCTTGCAATCATTCCGGAAGTGTGTGTGTGTGTTACAAGGAAAAGTAAAGCTAACTGGAAAGTCACATTCATTCCTCACTTACGGCAGAAAAAAAATTATCCAAAAGCATAATGTTTAGTCACCCTCTGGAAGACCTAAATTCCCTCCCAGTACATAATCCCATGTTTAGTGGTGCCAGCAACCTCTAATTCATTAACAATACCTTAATCCTCGAAGGGTATGTCCGTCAGTTGCTGTATCTCATATTGTTAACTCCCGGTTGTACTAAGGGAATGAATACACACTCCCCCATTTTTTAAAACACTTCCAAAAATAAACACTTAAAATCAATATTAAACACACTAAAAGGAAATTTGATATTAACAACAACAATGAACACTTTCAAAATAAAATGTATACCTCCTAAAAAAAAAAAAAAAAAAAGAAGCATTCACTCATAAAAAGAATACAAACCCTTTACCCTTTAGATATTGAAGCATCCCCAGCAAAATTGCCAATAATAAAAAGACACTTGATTCGAACTGAGTCAGTGTGGAGATCTTATCTTATCAGTTATATGATACAGTAACTATCTACCTGATAGCACTTTTAGGAGATGATGGTGATAGGGGTTAGAATAGATATACTTACCATTGCACTGCGATGAGACGTGTGACATTGTGGTTTTATTTGTGTATCTTGGTTTGCTGAGATGATATTTTACCTCTTCTAATTTTGCGATCATTACCGGGATAACTTTTAGCAGTGTACGTGCTGTCTAAATTAGAGATGGTTGTGTATTTGATCTAAAGCAAGGTTGCCATTATAAGTATTCAATGGTATGGTATTGTTTATTTTCCAGTTTATGACATGATAAATACACTAAACAGATACTGTATGCTGTAGTGATAGAAAAGGTTGTGATCATGGTGAGTGCAGACTGATTGAAGATTTCATAACATTCCCAGTGACAAGAGTAGAACTGAAGCAAGAAATTTTCAGGTGATGAGTGTAGAACTGATAATTCAAAGCTCCAAGTGATGAGTACTAACTGAAGCTTAAAACAATCCAGGTGATGAGAGTGGAACCAAAACTTGAACAAGTCCCCTTGACAAGTACATGTGTTGGGTGCAGTGGGTGTGTTGGTAATTAGGGTAAACCATCAGTAAGCAACAGAAAATATGAGTAAGTTCCTTCCAATCTTCAAGAAAAAAGGGAAGGGGAAAGATGAGGAGGGGATTCAGGAACCAAGGAAAAAGGTGAAGGGGAAGGAGGAGGAGATGCTGCATGAAACAAAGAAGAAGAGAGCTAAAGTGGCCAAAGTGTTAAAGGAAGTAAACCCCCTGTCAAGTGCCACATCCACACATTCACATGACAACAAAAAGAAAAAGCCAGTCAAACGCAAAGCCCCAGTCCCCAATGCCAAGGAGATTCTGGGCTATGATAGAGAGAGATCAAAGGAATTATATGTAGATGGCACCGGAACTGTGAGAGAGATGCCAGCAGAACTCTTTGTGGATGAGACTGGAACTGTGAGAGAGATGCCACCTGAGCTGTATGTGGATGAGAAAGGTGAGGTTAGGGAGTGCCCTGGGAAGCAGTTTACAGATATGACACTAGAGGACAACATGAGAGACACTGGGCCATCCACAACAGCCATTGAGGGTGTTGTGATCCCACGCGAGGCAGAAGATGGAACTCATAATGTAGAAGACAATGAAAGTGTAAATACAGAAGACACTGCTGATGTCACGAGAGTTAGTGAATATAGCACACTTGACATCGACATTGACAAATTCATAAATAGTGGCCGATGTGATGAAGATTATGGTCTCAGGAATGAAGAAGATGTGAAGACTGAATCCGATGTTTATGGTGGAGGAACTGAAGACTGTGATCAAGAAGCATATACCAGAAACCTCAATGAAAAGGATGATGATGAGAACTGTAAGTCGGCACTTAATGATGGCGTTCAGACAACTACATCCACTTCCCACCCACTCGTACCAAGCGAATCAGTGTTAGGACCTGAATGTATAAACAACACTTATGATGCACAAGTAGGAGAAGATAGTGCAATTCTTCAAGGCGACCTGGAGTTGACATGCCACCAGGAAAGTCAAGTAACCGAAAGGGATGTGGAGCAACTGTATCAGGAACCCAAAGAAGCCAACATGAAGAACATAAACACAGAGATGGGTAACCTAGACATTCCAAACAGTAGCAATCATGTATCTTATGAAGTAAAAGAAACCATACCCAACATTCCAGCTAACATTGATGAAGAAGAAAATGAGGGAGATATTCACATATGTAAAGAAAAGGGCAGGGGAGACCATAATAAAGAAACAAGAGAAGGAAAGGATAAGAATGAAATAGATGGAAAGATGGAGGCTGAGGGAGAAGTTGGCAAGGATGAGGAAGATGTTGATAACTTGTGTGATCAGCAAAGCAGCAAGGGAGAACCAAGTATACCCACCAGCAGCCAGGACAGTGATGATGACTTTGACTCAGCTCAGGAGGACTGGGAAGATGATTACAATGAGTCCAGAGTCGAGTCAGGAGTACAGCAGGGAAACAAATCATTACAGGAACAGGAGGCAGAGATAGCACAAGGTGTAGAGAAGACAATTGAAACTACAAATGTTGTTCTTATTGACAGGCAAGTAGGTGGTGAGGCAGAGGGTGTACAAGTTGGAGGTAAAAGTGAATTGGTTGAGACATTAAATGAAGCCCTCATGTGTGGTTCTGGAGAAGAGGATGGTGACCAGACCAGCAGAGGAGGCCAGAGCAGTACCTCTTCTGTCTACGTGGATGCACCGAGCAGAGAAAATTCAGAGATACAAGATTTGAGTTCACTAGCTGAGGATGTTAGTGAGGGAGGAGCAGAGGACTTGGAGTCAGACAATAAGACCTCAGGCCAACATCCTAAACTGACACGGAAAGTATCGACAGCCTCAAGCGATGTGTTTGATGAAGAGCTGGATGAGCTGCTTGATGAAGAGCTGGACAGGTTGTCAGAGGAAGAAGAAACCCAACTGAGGGACACTCCACCACAAGACATTGAGGCTGAAGTAGAGAAAAGAAACTCTGTGTCATCTACAGATGATGTAGTGAATAAGGACCAAGTAGACAGAGCTGTTATTCAGTCAGTGAAAGTAATATCGCCTGAAACCATAATGCCAAAGACTGATGTAGATATTAAGATTACAGACTTAGTGGAACCTGTCCGTGAACCAGAGCCTGTGTGCAACGATAAATCTGTGATAAGTAAAGAGCCTTCTGTCTCCCAAAAAGATGGAGGCAATCAGTCAAGTGAGGTAAAGTCATCAACATCACTTACTGTTGAAGATGTCCAGGAGCAGGCCAAAGATAGTGGGTACTACAGTCTGCCAGTGTCCCCAGCTGTAGCACGGGGCAGCGATCCTCCCCCGGCCACCTGCCACCAGCACCCAGATGACTCCTTTGGTGACAGTGAAGAGGAGGGGATGGTGACACCTCCATGTGAGATGACAACAGATTCTACAACCACAAGTATTCCTTCCTCTGAAGCTTCAACACCAACAACTGAGACAGACAGTACCCATCATGGAAGTGTCATCCTGGAAAGCCAAGTTCAGGAGAGCAGCACAGAGAGTGAGACTGATGTGCTTCACCAGGTGGCAAATGGAGAGCAGGAGAACGTTACTCAGGTTAAGGAAGAATCATCACCGGAGAAGAAAGAAAGTGTGGCAATAGAAGGAGAGTCAGGATTACATGGTAAGCAAAAATCCCTCCAAGAGACAGTGCCTGAAAATGCAGCTGTTAGTGAGAAAGACAAAGATTCAACACCACTGACAAGTGGCGAAAAGTCAGGTTCAGGTGATAATCAGAAGTCTCTGCAGCTGACAATGCCCAAACACACAGCAGCCGGGACAAAAGATGAAGTTGCTCTGTCCACAAGAAGCGGCAGTAGCACACCCACCCCCCGACATGTACGACACAAGACGTCCATGTCGGGAGGCGAGGAGGGTGCCTTCAGCCCAGACCCTGTGGGAGATCACTTCCTTCGGCAGGCTGTGTGCTTGTCACATGAAGAAGTAAGTTGCATTTAAAAAATGTGAAAGAGGAAAAAGCCTTTGTAGTGAAATTTCTTTGGCTATTACTTCTAGGTAAGTCAAATGCGAACAAAATAAAATGTTTTTGTAGTGAAAGTGAAAGTACATGGACAATAACTCACGGTCCTGACACCATTAAAGAGACTTGCGACGTTGACAAATTTAATGCGAGTGATCCTATTAATACATGCGATGAGTCAGACTCCCTTAGTAAACTAGAGGTGCTACCATACTTTGCAGCTGTATGGAGTACAGTAATATATTGTGTTCAGTTCATAACCATTGTCACAGGTTCTTTACCAAGTTGGTTATTGGAGTTTCCAGATGCGCAGGCAAATAATATAAGTAGCTGAAGTGTTGTTGCCTCACTGAGCAGTTCTTGAAGGAAGGTATAATAGGGAATTATTGAACAAACACATTCACCATGCAAAATTACAATAACCAGTGGGCAAATAAATGAACTTCTTTGACACTTCAGTTCACAAGCTAGTGAATCTTACTGTACCATTTGTGGTTCATGACTTATCTTGTTGGTGGTTGTACATAAATTACTTTCAAAATTGGTTGAGAAAGTTGAAATATTTGAGGCTATCCCTGTGCAAAAGTTGTCAAAGGCAAGGCAGTGACAATGACCATTTACATTGGCTCCATGTGGTACAGTATTTAAAGTCATTGCTGTCATCAATGACTAGCAGGTTACTTTTTTTGTATATGGTCTGAAAAGTAAAAAAAGGTGTACTGTAATACAAAAAGTAAAAGTTATAGTGTACTGTACAATTATAATGAGAGTGTGTAATTGCAAAAGTTAGATTATATATGTTAGTGAGTAATGCTAAAAGTTAGGTGTGTACCATACTAAGAGTGACCCCAATGTTGTTATCTTGCAGGCGGAGGCGAGGCTGGCCCAGCGTCGTGCTGCACGTGCTGAGGCCCGGGAGCTGCGGTTGAGGGAGCTGGAGAAACAACAACACGAACAGGACAATGAGGACAACAAAACACCCTCGGCCTCCCCCTACCCTGGTCAGTTAACCCCTCTCTCTTGCTCTTTGTACACATAAGGACTAAAGTTACGCCTTCTGCCATCAGAGGTCAGTGTAATCGCTTGATGTATGGTGCAGTTCTCATTTTACCTTTCATCATCCATACATGACTGAAGAGTAAGCCTGTCTAGGATTTCCACGAGAGCCATGTTTGTTTTGTGAAAGGTAAGCAAAAATCTCAAATACCAGTCATGTGAATACAGTGCACTTTTATGGTAATGGGCATAACTTGAGTCCTAGAATGTACATACAGTATCTTAATTTGTTTTCCTCTTAGGTTATACTGTACTGTATTAGAAGTGTTCATTTTTCATAGTACTGCTGTGTTTCAGAAGTGTTCCTCATGGATTATGCAATTTCAGAAGTGTTTGTTTTAGGGTACAGACTACTTCAGAAAGTCTTTCTTCTCAGATCATATTGTTACTGCCTCTCGGGTGCAAGTATATCTTAATCATTTTCTCTTTAAGTATGGCACTTCTCTGTACTATATCAGAAGCAATTTCCATCAGATTGAAGTACAGTACAGTAATATTGATGTTGTATTGCATGGCATTATAATTTCCAAGATTAGAGAGTTGTTTTTTTATCCAGAAAATGTCAATTCTTGAATGACTATAAAATGCAATTCCTTGTTAGTGTATTATTTTGATAATGATATTAAATTTGTAAATTAGCAGTGAAACTGATTATAGGTGATGTGCATTACATACTTTAATATTAATTTCACAAAGTCACTATATATACCCGTCCCTGACTACTGTACTAGGTCCTTTGAGATATCAACACAAAACTTTTTGTGGATAATACATATGCTTAGAGGATTGTAATAAACTACTGCACAGTACTTTTGAAAGAGATCTGATGATAATTTTTTTTTCTTTCTTTTTCTAAAAGTCTCATTTTGAGTAAAAAACATAAATTACTATAAAAATGTATGTCTTGGTATTGTCTCATAAAATTTGTGATTAATTGAGAGAAAAATATTTTGATATGTTTGTGCTAAATCCTTTTGAAAAAGTCCTTTATTTATTTTAGAAAAAATAAAAAAGGTAGAATTTTGAAGGAAACTATTTTTGTTTAAAAATCGAAATTGGCCTGCAGTATATAATAACTATATATGGTTAAAGCTTTGCAAAAAAGTTCTTTTTGATGTACCTAATTTGAAAATTGCCTTTGTCTGCCTGTGAAAACAGTGGAGAGGCAAAACTGCGAGCGTGAAGCGCTAACTATGTCTGCTGGTAGTGCACAAGGGGCGCAGGGGCGAGTGTACGCAATTTATGCGAGTTTGCATTAATTATTAACCTTTTCTTAAAGTACTGTACAGTATCTATTAGTGCTCCTGGTGATGCAGATAATTATAAAGTCCAGCCATTAAGTTTTCCAAATCATTGTGCCCCTTTGGTCAAGGTAGTCAATGTCTCTTTTGAGGGAGGGGAGGAGCAACTGGATAGCCAGTAAAGAAGTTTTGCTTCAATATCAAAGAATACGGCAAATACATTCTGAAGAGCATGACAACAGGACCAGCGGTATAAGTAACACCTTCATCTTGCCCCCATGGGCATCAGATCCTCTGAGCTCGGATGGCCTTTACAGCCTCCCAGAAGATGTCCTGCTAATGCATGTAAAACTGTATGATAACAAGCTCAAAATGTTAATGAAGAAAACCACTCACTGCAGAGGTCACAGGTACACCAGGCACTCTTGTTGCCCTTGTAGAGAACAGTGAGAGAGCTTGTGTGTGTCGGAACCTGTGGGTGCCGTCAGTGTTAGCACAGCTCGTGATGGAGACGCAATTTTAAGTACTCTTCCTCCCAAGGATGTGCCCTTCATGCCTTGTTGTTTGGGTGAACCTCCAGAAAAGTCCTGCCTTGTCAGCTAAGAACACTGTAAAGAGGAGGCCAGACTCCTCAAATAATCTTCTTCAACTTCCTGAAAGGGTGTTACTGCTTCTTTGTTGGCATTTGCACACTCTCCTACTACTTTATGGTTGGCTAGGCAGTATTGAGTGTGGAAATGGAAGAGCTACATGGAGCTAGCAATAACTTTGGCCACATTCATATGTTTAGCCAGCCTCATATTGGTGTTTTGGAAGTCCACCCCCTTTCCAGGCACACCAGTGGCATGTTCCTACCTATACCACTTGAAGAAAACTGTGCCCAAAGTGATGTATTTGGCAAGTAGTACTGTACAAGGATCCTTCAGTGTAAAAGCAGGGGCATGAATCTCCACTAAGACTTTCTTGATGTCATAAAATACGATAGATTTAATATGGAACTCGGCCTACACCGACTTCATTGATGCACCTGCATCCATTCTGGATAATTCTTTAGTTGTCTTAATAATATATACACACAGTGCTGTTATGGTGGAAGGAGCCAGTGTATTTTTGCAAGGTTGCAAGATAATTCTGTTGTGATTCTTGGTGTCTGATTACCATATAGTAATTGAATATCAGTTTAGTTGCTGTTTTTTTATTCTTGTCCTAAATTTTTTTATTTTTTAGCAAAACATGTTTTTATAATGAATTAATATGGGTGAAGTAGTTGTTTACTGCATAAAAATAATTGCTTTGTGTGTTAGTTGATTCCCACTGGAGGCTGGGGAAGAATAGCCAAGAGTAGGATCACTGTAACTTTGATGTTGGGACTACATCTCTGTGTGGCCTGTATGTAACAAAAGTCATGAACTAGGTTACAGTATAGCAGTGACCTGACCTGTGACTTACCTTATATGTTGCAGGAGGGCAGTGACCAACTCGTGCAGTAAATGTTTAGACAAGTCTTTTTTTTTTTTTTTTTTTTTTTTTTATTAAGCCAACTACAGTATTTATGGCATACATTCCCCCAAACCTGAATCTGGCACATGTTAGCCCTGCACACTCAAGTCAGTGTGACCGAGAAAAGATTATTGTTGTTCAAAGGTTATAACTTCACCGCAGGCACTGAAGGTGGTGCTGGTGGTGGGGGTGATGATGATGATGATGATGATGATGATGACTACGAGGATGATGATGATGATGAGGTGGAGGAAGGTACTGGTGAGAGGGGAGGGAAGGTTGCTACCATCAACTAAACTAGCAACTCTGAGAATGAAAAACTAATCACTTCTGCTGTACTGATTAGTGCACTCTATGTTCCAATACTCGTAACGGGATATGAAAATATTTTTTATATAATGGTATACTGTACAGTACTTCAGCATCCTTAGACATCATATGTTTACATGACAGAGCTTACAATTGTTGCTGTATTACACATCATTGGCAGTGGAATGTACAACACAGAATAAGTACCACAATGGCAGAAGTGATTGGTGTCTGTTTCTCTGTGGTTTCCATGCTAAACTTGTTTGCTTATTTTATTCAGCTGTCTGTGTCCCTTTAACTCATACAATAGTCTTTTTTTCTGTTGATGGTAAATATCCACAGTTAATATCATGAAGCAAAAAAACAATCTTAACTGTGATTGGTCGAAGCCTGCCATCCACAAGGAATAGGTCGTGCATCAGCAAATCAGCAGCAAGCAGTTGATATCACCTGTGGACGTTTACCCTCAGTTACAGAACAAGAGACTATGATATTGCTGAGTTTAATTTCCACCCTGACTGTCCCATCCATAACTCACCCTCGGCCGAACGACACACATCCCCCTCACTGATGCCAATGGGAGGACATGCTTTAGTTTCTGATTTGGTTTAGTTTCCCCCTTAATGAGACTTTCAGCATGTGAATAATAAGCAGAATAAAAGAAATACCATAATGTATTTCCACCATGACAACCACATTTGGCAACTGTGATCATCCCCCTTCCAGCATATTATCTTGAAGTGCTTCCAGTTGGTTATGCCCTCTGATTTTTATTTTGTTGCAGTTTATTGTCATTTTGCATTAACTCGACTGAAAACTGCATGATGAAGAAGAATAGATTGTAATGCAGTTAGTTATATCTGTAGTGTTTTGGGAGTGCAGTGCATTTTATTTTTTACATGGCAATATTATACTTAATTTATTGTATTAATTTTCTTGGCATCCAGGGACCATTGAAATTTGAAAACTATGATTATTCCTGTGTGAAGTATTTTGCAATCAGCCACAGCAATTGTGTTCCTCTAGTTAGTGTGGGGGGAATGATTTCCCATAACACTTCTCTGAACAGAACAAAACAAAGAAACTGGACACTACAATATGCTATTTGACACTGTCTTATGTAATGTTCCAGTACAGTGTATTGAAGTGTTACTGTATACCATTTGAATTTTTAGTTTTTAGCCTTATATTTTCCATGGAGTCATGACCTTTTTATACATAGTTTAATTACACATAGTATGATTTAAGCTTGTAACTGTATTGTATAATTAGGGTTTGCCCTACTTTTTCCTGTTGCCACCTGCACTTTTTGCCCTACCAGTAATTATGGTTGAATGTTGGGTGATGCATTGGAGTGAAGGCAAGTTTTTAACATATGTTACCTTTTCAGTTCTCATATTTATAGGTTACAATTGTCTCAGCTGTGCAGTTTTGACTAGTGCTATGTTATTTAGTGAAAGGCTGGTGTGTGTGTGTTTGTAGCCAAGTGACTCATGTGGTGCTAATATATTGTCACAGTTTTGCCAGTAACTCTGATTGGTGTATTTTTAGGCTTGTGTTGATGTTAGAGATTTTGAGGCAACAAATTTCTCCAATAACCTGACAGTATCATACTCTTTAAGAAGAGATAGTTGGACAGCATATTGAAGATACTGTAATAAGAAAGTTGAAGCGGTAAATTTCACCAATCACATAAAGATACCCTTTACACTGTTACCAGAGGCATAGCACATACATACTTATGACTTTTACATGGAAAACTTCCCTGATGTCCTTGTTTAAGACCCTGGAGAAACTGAGACTTGATACTCATGGCATTATGGTGCCTACAATATAGGGAATAATGTATCTGAACACTATTGGCAGCTTCTGGCAACATCCCCAAAAGTAAACACATCAATGAGAGAAAGTATTTATGAATTGAAGGATAACTTTTATTTCACTGTCTGTGGTTGGTCAATGTCACCCGATATCAGTTATGATTATGTAGTAGTGAAAAAATATTTGCCTATTCCTAACATGTTTATCACTGACATTGTTACCAGAAGCTGTCAACGGTGTCCAGATACTTTGTTCCCCAACTGTACACTCACACTTTCAATGGTGTATTATGGTATTGTTTATAGAGAGGTAGGTTACCATATGGCTAGTTAACTTGTGTTTTACAGACAAATTTTTGAAATATCACCCCATTACATTAATATTAGTGGAGTGCGCAGTTTAATGTATACTGTATACAACGGCTTATGACATTTGCTCAATAATGTACCATCAGCAGATGATTATGCTTATTGTAGTTTCAGATAACTCAAAAGAAGGTGCTCATATCCTACATACCTTTATACCAGATTAACACCAAATTATTATTACTGTAATGTCAATAGAAAAAAAAATGAAGAATTAAGCATCAAAATAGTGAATTGTTTGTCTCTGGTTCTCCAAGGTTTCTAGTGACAGTATGATAATATTATTTTGTAAGAAAGATCATTATCATTTTGTAATGCCCAAGTGTATATGGTTTATTCTCACTTGTTTCTTAGCTTTTTAGAGTTCTAGTGCTTGTATGATATAAGTGTGAATTTGTGGCTTAGAGTACAGTACATCACTAACATTTGCATCCTTGGAGTAGATTCAGAAAACATGTACTGTTGTGGTGTTTCCTTACAGTTTTCAGTTATTATTTTGTTAACAGGTTGATTTTCTTGTTAACTCTTAGAGTTCCAGCTTTGGTTGTTGTTACTGTACTCTGTCCAACTACTAATGATTTTATTGTGCCAGAGTAGAAAGTACAACTACAGATTCTATTAATTTGAAATGTATCTCACTTCACCCTTTTCTTAGCAGTTTCATCTTGACTGTTTTAGGTACTTATCTCGAGATGATTCTATTTAACAAATAAGAAACTATGAATTATTAAAGGGTAAATGTTTCATGTGTTATGGGAGAACCAAGTTACTGAAATCTTGGCCAATTACACAATTTGAAAGCAGACTGATGGTAAATCCTGAAATGTGTAGTAAATTATGACTGCATTCTGGCTTCATTTTGGTAACAACTGTGTAGTAATATATGTTAGAGTTTCATGACAACCTCTACAGTAGTGTTTTTCTTAAAGTTGTACACCAGCAATTACTTTCTTCATCCTCTGTTCTTGGTTCAGATTTCTTTGTTCAGATTTGTAAATTTCTTTGCAACCTCTGAAACAAGATAGATGACTGGTTGAGCCTTACATTAACCAGAGGATGGAGGAAAATGCATCGGTGTTATGGTCATTTAGCCAGCTCATATTATAGAAATAGATTTTATTAATGTAGTTGTCACCAAGCAAGCAGCCAGTTATCAATTAAAAAACCAAAAACCAAAAACTTGCACTATTGGCAGTAGAAGGGTGACATGAGTTGACATAAGTATCGTCAACCTTGGATAATATTCTAACTTGTTTGTGTGATTGCAGATGTTTCAGGAGGGAGAGGTGGCGGGGCAGGGCGCACTGGTGGGGGCCGAGGGGCTGGGGTCAACTGTATTGCTGGCACCCAGTTCTCCTCACGTAGGTCCTCAGAAGACTCCACCACTGATGAGACCCTCCCCACCAATGTCAGGGAGATGAGAGTAAGCAAAAGTTATAGTAAACTTTAGGAAGCTCTTGACATACTGTACATTATAAGGCATGATAAACTGCTTTGATGACTTTTTTCTTTAATTCTTATCTTTGA
The DNA here is from genome assembly GCA_033782935.1 of Petrolisthes cinctipes. NCBI lineage: Eukaryota > Metazoa > Arthropoda > Malacostraca > Decapoda > Porcellanidae > Petrolisthes > Petrolisthes cinctipes. The sequence goes on along the minus strand of JAWQEG010003280.1, from coordinate 38,882 downwards.
CTATTGTAAACAACCAACCTTATCTGACAGGACTATTTCTAGCCATGATTTTTATTCTAGTTTAAATAATTCCAAATAGATCAAGGATAACTATTACATTTTTTCTGTTTTGATGCTCCACCATGGGATACATGTTTGAGATAGGAGATTCATACATACTCTTCATATTCTGGTGTGGAATTTCAAGCTCTTAAATCTACAGTGTTGAAATATGCCTTGGTGCGAGTTGAAATATAAATTGTGGTAAGGTTGGAAAACTTTTGGAAGCAGTAATACATTAAGTTGAAGAACCCCCCCCAGAAAAAAATGAGGTCTATAAAACTACTGTATACATGAATATCCTTCCAGCATGGGCCTTATTTTAATCTGTAATTAACACATAAACTATGTTTTGCAGTCGGAGCTGAAAGAACTTGATGAGAAGTTCCGGAAGGCAATGATCACCAATGCTCAGCTGGACAATGAGAAGGCCACACTGACATTTGAAGTGGAGCTGATGAAGGACCGCTACACTGAGCTGGAGGAGACCCATACACAACTCTCGGTCAGTGGCTCACAACTCTTTGTAAAGATTAATTTGCAAAGCTAGAAAAAAAAACCTTGGAGAATTGACTGCCTTTATTAAAGAGTAAATTTTTTAAATTTTCTGCTAAATAATGTATCACACCTTACAGAAAGAGCATCGCAAGAAGTGCACAGAATATGAACAACTGAGGAAAGTGTCTACTAAGTTACAAGAGGAAGTAAAGATGCTACGAGCCTTGTTACAAGAGAGGGATCAATTGATACAGGTGGGCCCCACATATGTTTTCCTGGTATTTCATGTATTAACTTTCTCACGCTTGCATTACGGAAATTTTATTGTCAAGGGATAAGTTGTTTTGGGGTTATTGAAATAATATTTGTATTTTGGATATCGATAATGCTGATTAATTTTAACTCCCCTGCATGGGCGACTAAGACCAACACTGGACAAGGCACTCGCCCTGTAAATCCATATCTGATATTAATAGTTGGGTTTCAGTTAGTGCAGCTGTGTCTGTTTTACAAGCTAGGAATATGATGAAGTTTGATTATACCAGGCACTTTGTATGGAACTACTGTCTGTTGACTCAACTTATGCTGTGGATATTTCCAATAGTTAAGAGTCAAAGCTGTCCAGTGTATGCACTGTTAAAAGTGGTATACTCTAATGTGTACCGTAGGAGAGTTTTGTATATTTGCCATGATAAACATTGTATTTCTTAACAGGAATATGGTTTAGTGGTCATCGGGGAAGAGGAGAACGGGGAAGACGAAACGAAAGCAGAGAAGGAGAAGAAGGAGGAGGAGGATGACGTGGAGGACCTCTCGCCTCGGAAGATAGCAGTAAAGAAGGCCCTTATCTCTCAGGAGGCTGCTGAACTGATCTCTAAGGGTGCTGCCCATGGCTCATTAGGTACAGTATATCCTTCTCCCAGTTAAGCTTTTGTTCCCTCCCGTACCCCATACTATAATTATTATCTCTTGTCTCATTCTCGAAGTCAAATATTTTGTTCCTGTTGTTGCACTTCCTCTCTCTGCTTTGTTGGCTTTAGTTTGAGAAGTTTTGTTATATTGCTGCAAATATATTTTCTCATTGTTTTCTCTCCTTGACAGATGTCAGGTTAAGGAAGTTTGGGGAGGAGAAAAACGACTTAGAAGATCAAGTTAGACGGTTAAAGCTGGAGCTGGAAGAAGAGAGGAGTAAAAACAGAAGAAGAGAGAACGGTTTAGATTACGAGAAGCAGAGTGAGTGGCATGGTGGCGGTGGTGACCCTCATGCATGTTGTGGTACAGAGGGCCCTTGATATGACAGGAACATAAATTATTTCTTGCTTTTCACTGAATGCATAACCCTCAGATCATTATATCATGGTGATGTGATAAACCCTCGGTATGATGCTGGTATATATAAGCACTTTTTAATTTAACGTAGAACCACTTTGTGTGTATGGTAATGGATCACCAAAGCCTGCACGTGAGTGCCTTTAACAAGGGACTGAAAATGAAATGAAGTGGTGGATGGCAGAGTAAGTACGTGACATATCAAGGGTCTGCTGTAATTTTGTTTATATGCCTGCTTTTTCTGTGTCTTTTTTGTCCCCATGCTGCTGTGATTAATTGTGTGCTGATTTGATTATGACTTAAATCACATTCTTAAACTTTTTCAGAGGAACAAAGCAAAACTGTAAACGAATATAAGTTTAGAGTTCAGAAGGCCGAGGCAGAAGTATCCACGTTACAGGCTAATGTGAGTATCTGATTCAGAGGAAATTTTTTAATAGATGTTCATTTCTACTTTTTTTGCACTATGATTTTCCATTTTGTATTACTGCACTACTTTTGTATCAGATTCAAAGGAATGTTTTTTAGATTTTTATTTCCTCTTTTATTGTACTTTAATCTATTCGACCCATCTTCTCTGTGCTATCTGATCTTTACGCAAGAGAGACATTGCTGGCGGTAAACAGCTGACAAAGTATTTGCAGTAACAAGTCAGATAAAACACTAACTTGCCGTTAATACATTTTTGCTTCTGTGCCAATTTATCTACTTTGCTTAACGGTGGTGTACAGTATATTGTACTCTACCTGCTCTAGAAAACTCATCGAGCATAATTACCACATTCCGAAATTAATATCACTAAGACTGATACCACAATAATTAATGATAGTGACATAACCAGCAGCCTGGTTGTCTTTAGCAAAGTGAAATTGTTTGTTTGATTGACTCATGAACTGTCAATGCCACATTAAATGTTTTAGGTCATTAGTCTTGACCGGTTTAACAATTTTTTTTTATTTCAAGATGCGAATCTCCTGCTGGTACAAGTGACATTTGTGTACCTTTTAGATTCAAAATATATGTATAGGCAACTCTGCCTCTTAGCTCAAGGCTGGTACCATGCTCACAGGAGTCTCTGAGCTGGTCACCTACACTCTGCCTCACATTCCTGCCAAACTTCATATGTATTACAGAGTATATACAGTACTGTCCATATTTCTCACTAAATACTCTTGAAAGAATTGCTGTAGCATGGTATAATGGAGAAACGAATGATGTTTTATCGCCATAACAAATCGTACATGCAGTCGTGATTTGCCATATTATTATTATTATTATTATTATTAAAATAGACCAGAGACACAAAGCTGGGAGAGAATGCAAGCATTCTATCAATCCGAGGACCCCAGCCCCATGAAACCAACCTGAAGAAAAGAAGACAGCTTAGAGAAAGAAAGATGAGAAGTTAGCTTAATAAAAACATATTAGCCCTACTCTTGAAGCCAGCCAGTCCTACACCATCAAAGACAGATTCACCAAGGCCATTCCACAGAGACACCGACCTAGGGACAAACAATCGACTGTACTGACAGGTTCTACAGCGCGGCAATACGTAAGCAAACCTATGGGAGTCATACAGAGCCATATAGTGGTCATTGTTTTTTCACCTATTATGCTGTGGCTAAATCAATTTACATGGGGAAATTCCAAATTTGTGTCATTCTGAGGATGATGATTAAAAATACTTCATCAGACGACAGTGAAGAAAAGACCAATATTTATAGTAAACTTTAGACTGGAAGGCATCCCTGGCAAGTCTGAGTGCACCATGAAGGAGGTGCTGAAGAGGGATCAAAATACTTCATTTTCAGCCTAAAGCAAAATTTTATTCTTGCATGACAAAGCAACCATTGAACAAAAGTCATACCCAGTAGATGCCAGTCATTGGTGAGGACACATTATACTGTATATGCAGTACCAGTGTACCATAACCCTCCTTCCCTCACTCCGTATGTGATGAACTAAGTTGGAATTCAGCAACAAGATTGAAAGCATTAGTAACACTGTAAAATTTGGTCTGTTTGAACAAGTTTACAGGACATGGGTTCGGTGATGGCAAAGACCAATACGATGACGCTACATATAGTTATCAGAGCCATTCTCATCATTCAGCACATACCTTTTCTTGCATGTGGCTGAAGGAGATGCGATGATGTTTTGGTGAGTAGAGTTATAACCATGACCTCACCGCTTGACCCTCATTTTGTAGCTGATGTCATAAACATTTTTATTTGACCAGCCAGTTTTTGCTGTTCGAAGGAAGCAGTCCTCGATGTCCAGTAGTTATAGGGCATATCAAGTAACCCATGAGCAACAGCTGACATCTTAAATTATAGGCTTGGACTAACACTGGACAAAAAAATAAATAATATTATCCGTCATCCGAGAGTTAACCTTCCTTTTCATTCTAACATCTGTTTCTGTTTTCTGACACATCCTTTGTTCTTTAAGGAAGTGATGTTCTTTTGGCACATTGGAGGTTACTGATTCCTCTAAACTATGTGGAGAAAAAGACCAAATCAACTAAATTATGGTGGCTTGTATCTTGGAATAGTTTGGAGGAATCAGTTGCACAATTTTGCCATCTCAATAGTACCCCCTTAATTACTCTCACTTACTAAATTATTGTGCATCCTCAAGCCTTGTAAATTAGTATTCTTGTAGTGTTATTTTGACACCTGTAATATTAATGTTCTGGTTATTTAAATATTCAAATTAGTATTTTGTTCTTAGTGTTTTTGTGATTACTATGTTAACCTAAATTGGTGGCTTGTACAGGTATGAAAAATTCCTGTAAGTATTCATGTATGTTAATTCAGATACAGATAATATAAAAGCATACCAGTGATAATTGAAAAAAGCTGTAACATTTTAGATTAATTTTTTCACTGTCTTGGATTTAACATTCATAGTATTGTATATTGTTAGTAGCGGTGCAGGTGTGCAGATGATGTCAGAGTTTGTGTCAACTGTTAAACTGAGCTGAACACTTTTTGTTATGTTGATGCTGTATATAGATATTGGAACTGTATGTGGCTTATTGTATGGGAAGTGACATTGAGGACTCTGTGGAAAACTTTAGTGCCATAAACACCATCATTGCACAGTATACTTAAACAGGTAGCTCTTTCAGGACAATATAATGTAAACGGCTAATATGGTGTCTTAACAATTTTGAAATTGGCTAAATCTTGCACCTCTAGTGAAATGAGATTAATGTGTCATATTTGTCAGTGTCTTATTTATGAAATATACCATTTCACTTTTATTGGATTTCTGTACATGTCACTTTAGAGATAGAATTCTCGTAACATATTTGTCTTTACATAATTATGTTTGAAATAATGCTTGGACAAGGGGTGAATTGCAAGAAAGGGGACAGGCTTGATGGTGGTGATGACTTGTATGATGACTCCATAGATACCCTGTAGAGACATCATGCCATTCATTATTACATAGCCCATAACCTGTCTGGCATATGGCACAGGATACTAGAGTGACAGAACATTCATTTTTGTTTCCTTGCTTTATAAGTTTTCAATGTATTGGAAACTTTGGTGTGGACAAGTGTGGGGGACGATGAAAGCTTTACTGTAAAGGTGATCTCTTTTGTAAGGGGCATGTGTTGTTGACAAATTGAAGGCTATGAATCTATTTTGTGGTATTCTATAGTTTGATGGAGCCAGTAGCCTTCAGTTTGATAATAGTACCGGTATCTTACCGCCTAATCATCCTTTGAGTGCTACTAATCTGTTTGTCAGTTGGATTATAATTGTTTGATAAAATTCAGGACAATATATCAAGCTAACAGTATTGTAATGTTGATGATATTATGGTTATTTTCTTGAGTGTTTTTTAATTTACTCTTGCAGAAGGGTTGGTATTAGAGAAGAATATAAAAAGGTGACACTCCTGGGTCAGTATTTAAAGTAGGTGTCACCATGGCCATGATTTCGGATCTCTCTCACTCGGTATATTTCACAGATGAGGACAACAAACTGGCTCTCAGCCTTTAGTCCTCATCTTCCTCATTATAGAAAAAGTAAATGAGGTTCTTGTACAGAAATTACAATCTACAACAGTATTTCTTGCCTTCTTTGCTTGCTACATACGGTAACTGGTATCTTTGAAGATCTTGTAAATAGGAAAAAAAAATCTATCGGACCCACATATGGACACTTTATAGTACAGTACACATATTTTTCCTGGACTATACATGATTTACCTGTTCATAGCTATGAGTTGCATAAGCACAGGAGGAGGACAGAACTTATATCGCAGACTGTATCATCTACTTTAATGTACCAGGTTATTCTTGTCATAATATTGACTAAAAAATGAAGGTCCTTCATTCCTCCAAACTATGCCACAAAAACAAATCGCACATTCTGTGATATTTTGTTTTTATATGTTTTAGCACAGTTTGGAGGAATCAGAATTCTGTTATCCAGGTGTTATTAATCTGGTTGTGCTGCAGGTGGCGAGGCTGGATGCTCTGTCGACTCGCTATAAGTGCCAGTCAGAGGAGTTGGAGAAGAGTGAGGAGGAGCTAAAGATGGAGAAACGCAAACTACAACGAGAGGTTAGTTTCGACAGAGTTACTAAAAGAGGAGCAGTTTTGTTGTTTGTTGAGAGTTGTGGTTGTTAAGAAGTACAGTTGTCCCTTGTGGTCAGTTTGGAGGGCACTGAGCTTCAAAAATATTCTGTATACTGAAACATACTAATATGAGGGAGAAGCACTAGCAATTTTTCAAAAAAGAAGTGATGGAGAGAGGGACAAATGTTGGCAGAGAACGGGCTGTTTGGAGATGTTTATGGGCTTTCAAACTTGATGATGGCATATAGCAATAGAAGATATATACATTGAGAAAAGATAGGAATGCTTGTTAAAATCTTGGGTACTGTATGTTAAAGCTTCAGTTCTTTGAGAATCTGATATTTATCTAAGGTTTGCTTTACAATGATTTAATGGCACCATGAGGGCTTGCTTTGACTCTATTGGTACTAAGTACAGTATCTGCACAGAATCATGGGATGTGCCTGATGGAACTGAGCTTCCAGCCAGAGATTACTCTGTGTGACTAATTCAAAGCCCATTACCAGTCTGATCCAAGAATATCAACTAAAGCTACATGAACATGTGGCTTGTTTCCTTGGGACTGACCCTGCTTACAGGGTTAAACCCTAAAAGGACTGACCCTGGGTGGAGGAGACCAAGGCATAGGCCGCATAACCCATGGTTGAAGCAAGTCGGTGATACGTGCTTGGAGGTACTATTGGCCACAAGAATTCATACACATACTGTTCTTTTCGAGGGTTTACAACATATAGAAAATGTAAGACTACATAACTACAATACAACATTATTATTAGGTTTGATGTTATGCAGTCTCAGAGTCATTTGGTAGACCATTCTTTGCAGTACATCCAGAATAGTGACCTCTCTTTCCATATAGCCTGTGTAAGAATTCCTTTGGCCAATCGTGCTGGGGATGGGAAGAGCATCTGCTTGCAGGCTTGTTCAGAGGGATCCCAAGAGGTTTCACTGATAGCTAGACTCAACAATGAGCCACTAGGCATATGTCCCCCAATGATGATGATGACTCAAGAAGTCATTTCACCCATCTCTCTAACTTGATTTGACCCCTCTCATTCTGAACCTTGTTAGTCATACCTGATCCTGTGGATTTTTGTTTACAATTCTTTAAAAAAATTTATCTTGTAAATAACCTGACCTGACCCCTCTTTTACAGTATGGTACATTTTTGGGAAAATACTCTCTTTTCAGTTTCCATTCTAGAAATAATGGGGAATATGTTGTCACTATAATAGAAGTGGTTGAGCTGGATGTGTTTGTAATATTAATTATTCTGTATTTCAGTTAAGAGATGCGCAAAGTAGACTAGAAGAATTGGAAACTACCAATAATCATCTTATAAAAAGGTTTGATAAGTTAAAAAATGCACGCTCCAACCTCCTGAAGGACTTGTCTCAAGACCCCGCGTGAAGTCTGGGATGCGGCCCCCCAGCCTTTCTACTCTCTCTGCCACCAACCTTCAACTTGTATGCCGCCACAGTATCACATCAGGGAGTCATCAGTAACCATGGACAGGCTACACTGACAGAATTAATCTGTTTACCTGTTGTCTGTCTGACAGTCATCCCTCTCCCTCTCTCTCTCTAAACACTGCCAACCTCAAATGTATGCTCTGCAATATTGTGATTCATATATAGAGCAATGAGTGCAATGATGCCACAGGATTGAGTGGTTTGGAGATATCAGGGCTATCATGAATACCCCCCTGCATTAGAGGAATATTAATGCAACAGGTGTCATGGAGTCACCAACACAGGTAGGTCCACTCCGATGAAACCTCTCTATCCTGGCATCAACTGACTTGGTCCATGGCAGCAGATATTACTAATTTGTTATGAAAGATATCATGATATGGAGCTGCAATTTTTGAATATCAAACTTGTAAGGCAATAAAGACTGTTTAAATGATCTACATATGGAATCGATCTGTCATCTAGATTGAACATTTAAATAATTGAAATTGGCATAATACTGTGAAGGAAGTGACATTATGGAGTTGCACTTCATTGTCAGCAACTCTTTACAAGTGATAATTTATTTCACAGAAAGCAATAGGAACAGTTTTATAGTAGATTAATCTGTATATGGAATGAGTCTTTATTCGAGATTAATTGATTAATAATTGCATGACTAGTAAAGCATTGACTCTTTATATTGTGTGATGGCATTATTACAAGTTGGAGACTTGACCACCCCACAGTTACTACTTAACAACCTCGTTCACTGTGATGGTTTTGCTATTGAATATTTGTCTTAGGTAGACTAGCCACTGAATGCCTTGGTGCCTCTAGCCTTACAGCCAGCAAAGCTGTGTGAGCTCGTGTGAAGCAGGTGAAATACTGTGTGAGCTTGTGTGAGACAGACTATATGTTGTTTGAGCTTAGGTGAAGAAAATATACTTATCACTGAGTGGTCCTCAGTGTACAAAATATGAACAAAATATAAATTCAATAACATATTTTTCTTAATGGGAATTACTTCAAAGCATACAGACAAAATAATAAATTCATGTAATGTTTTGAAGTGGTTTGATATTAAGTAAATCATGTGGGTAAACCTATACTGTATATTTAGACGGAAAAACTTTTTGAACTTAAGGTTGGGCATTGCAGCAGGTGTGAAGTTGTATTTACTGAGGCATAGCATGTGTGAGGTGAGCTTAAACTGATGAAGGAGGGAGTAAGTTCGAGCCCAGTCACAGCATATGTAAGGTTGCATAATATAAGCATCTTTTGAGGAGGAGCCTTTGTTGACAGCCATAGAAAGGGATTGTCAGTAAAGGTTCCCCCACTTTATGCTCATTGCAATCTGTTAATAAATTTTCCTCCACTGGTGTAAGGTGTTATGAATGCAGGGGAAATGTCTGGTAGTAAATTGCCTGAGCTTGGATGAAATAGTTGTAAAGTTGATTGATGGGATAACTTTGGTGACATTTTTCATATGCTGGAGTGGAGTAGAAAAAGAGACTGGTCACTTTTGTCATCATGAACAGTACACTTTTGGTGATTACCAACAGTGTAATAGTGTGATTTTTATTGTTTGTATGAAAAATATACAGTAGGTTGAATATGGGATACTGATATCTTGATACAAACATCACTACTGCTAGTACACTGTAGTGGTGGAACATGCAGTGGAAACACCAGTTGGCAGAAATAACCAGTCTCTGTTTCTCCATGGTTTCTAGAGTGAAGTAGGTGTAAGTTGTGTTAGCGGGCAGCACATTGCCTGGCCAACCCAGTGTTCCTCTCTACCCTGCAGCAAATAGCTACCAGGCTGTAATGTCAGTGTAGTGGCTCAAAATTTAGGGGAAACTACAGCGATTTCTCAAAAATCACCATTTGCCAAATTGCTTTTAGAGGAAGCCCTACTTACAGGGCTGGCACTTAACCCCTTGTCATCTACATGCATCATGGTGTTGCAGACCAAATAAACTTTAGCATCACATGAAACACATGGCGTGTTTGCCCAGTGAAGCAAGATATGAAAGCTTGTAAATGTGCTCAGCATGCAAACATTGTTTCTGTGTGTCTTAGCTGATGATAGATGTCCACAGGCAATACCAGTATGTGACATATGGTTAGTTGATGTGTGACTGACCCCAAATATTTGGATGCCAAACTTAATTCTATCAAGGTTAGTGTGTATGGTGTCAGTGAGGATTTTTAGAGTTAGCTAGATAATCTAAAAACTGACTTTATTGGGGTACATAAATGCTGCTAGAAGCCATCAAACCAATCGTTGTCTTCATGTATCCCACAATATTTCTTGCATGTAATCTATTGCACCACATCAACAGGCTGTATTACATATATAGACTTCTATGCTATATTTTGCTGGAATGCTGAGTTGCAGTGATGTGCTCACCATCTCCCTTGTTGCCCAAACTGTCTTGGGTATATAGTGCAAGTGGCAAAGCATGAAGCTAACACAACTCTATACACCGTTATGAGGACATGAAATGATATGAGGAAGTGCATATGAGTATTATCCTCTTGCCAAATTTGGAGCAGTGATCAGTCGCTCATTGCATTATAGTTAAAGATTTGAATGCACTACCATAAATGTTTACATAATTATGTTCTCATTCTCACACCCAGGCAGCAATGTGTTTCAGTTTCATATCTGGCCAGCAGTACCTCAAACTCTGGCTTCACATCAACTTATAAACACCTGGCATCCTTTTGTTTATCTCAGGCTAACACCAAAAGGCTGGACTTATCACTGAGACTCTCTTTCTTGACAAGGATTTGAAAAGTATCACTGTTCAACCCACCTGTGTAACTATTGTTTATACATGTTGCTGGGAGTTGTCAGCCTATCATGTGTTATAGAGCTGTATGCAAAAACTTTCATGGTGTTGACGATGGTGTGGTACCGGGGCGATGGCTATGTTGTCATTGTACCGGTACCACACCATCGTATGCACCATGAATGTTCTTGAATATGGCCCATAGTCCCACTACTATCAGTGTTGTTTTTCTTTTCCTAAAAAATACAGTGAGGTACTGTACCTACCTAGTTTGACTTGCTGTGCTTGTTTTTAAAGCAACTTGCACACTTGTCTGCAGATTTGCAACCTTATATTAAGATCAACTTTGGTGAATACACACCTGAATTCATGCAAATATTAATTTTGTTGACAGTCTAAAGTGTTAACATTTACAGAAAAGATTATTCAGTATAATGCTTATTTTGTACGTATGTTGTATTATTATCATTATTATTATTATTTTATTATTATTATTATTATTATTATTATTATTATTATTATTATTATTATATTATTAGCTTTGACTCATTTCTTTCTAAAACAGCTTTAGGGATGTTTTGAATAGAAGTTTAGATGTGTTTAATTTATGATGTAATAGTATTTTCCACATTCTTCAATTGCTTCCTTATAACCAACTCTAGGGTAACACTCAGTGAAGCTCCCATAAAACACTTAATACAGTAGACCCTTAATATAGCATGAATAGACTCTGCTATTCTCCGCTTCCTTTTAACCTCACTGCATCATTGAAGACCCCCAAATGTATATCCAACTTTTTGTCCCAAATTATCTTTCACTCCTTGTTAAATGTACAGTGCTGAATATACGTATTCTTGTTTTATCAAGGGCCCTCTGTATTGAAAAGAAAATTAAGTGTTTTCTCCACTATTAAATAAAGTCTTTCCAACCTCCTACAGTACGGTACAGTATATATTTTATTCTGTTTAATAGTTATATATATATTTAGTTCCTGTGTGGAGTGTTTTGATATTGCGTGGTGAGCCATTAACATAGAGAGCACTGGTTTGTGTCTGTTGAAGCTGGTTAATGCATCTGTATTCATAGTCAGCTAAAACAGTTACAACTCCAGTCTGCATCATTAAGTGTGGACAAGATGTAGGTAAATTGGAGGCTAAATATACCTCCAAACTGTGCCAAGAAATACGTTGGTTCAGTATGGCATAGGTTTCTTGTTTTGTGAAACAGTTTGGAGGAATTAGTTAGCCTCCAGTTGACTGATATTCTCAAAGCCTTTCTTAGTGGGAAAACGAATGCACCATCAATCTGTACACAAGTCTGGTGAAGAGCAATAGAGGGCACAACCAGTTTGCAGTGTTGTTGATTAACTAGGATGATGTCCAGTGACCCTCCCGCCCTCCTACACTGATACCAATTTTTCTCTTTTATTTTTTTATTGGTCGTTAGTGTAAATTTCTGATGGCTATTTGTAAGAACTTTGAATGAAATGAGAACGTGATGTATATTAATGGTTTCATACACACAGAGTATCACTATCAATTCAAATTATACAAATAATACATTACCCAACTGACAAACATCAGAAAAGTACACTATCAGCTGAAAGTAAATGTATAACTAGCAACGGTGCCCTCCTGCCTCTAATGTACTAAGCAACTACCGGTTATATCAAAAGGTCGGTTAGTCTACTTATTTATAAATTATATACAGGTACTGTACACAGTATCAACATCCAGTTTGTCTTGTTACTTTGTTGTTGTTGGTTTTAGGACCAGATGCATGAAAAGACATGGGCATGGTGATGATGATGATGACGGGTATGATGGCTCCATTTAAGTGACCTATGCTTGTTACATTAGCAACTTGGATGCTTCTACTTCTTTCAGACTGTTGCACAATGCAACCTACAGTATATTAAGGGAATCTATTTGTGACATTGGGCTAACAATGGGAACCGTGGTCTAATTCATCGAATATTCTGTTTTTCTATCTCCTGAAATTCTTTTCTCCCATGGGCTGGGAATCCTTAGCAACTTTGAAATAGAGTTTCATAACATAATGAAATAATTTCTCTTGAGAATAAATAAATCTTTTGCTTTTCAAGGCCAGAAGAACTATACAGTATAGCACAAGATTCCTGTCATAGATAGAATGAAAAGGGAAATGGGGTTATGATATTTTATGACTGTTTGAAGAATTTGGTTGTTTCAACTTTGCAAGCCATCATAGGCTCTTTCCAGTAAATGGAGCCATTTTACAGGTCATTGTCATTTCCTAGCTCATGACATTTCTTACACATGGTTCTTAATGAGATTGTCCAGTAGAGAGAAGTTGCTGCTGTTCATCCCCTCTCATTCCCATCCTCATCATCCCTCCCTACATAGCACAAATTATTATATTACATGGTGTATTGTACATTATTGTTAAATTTAATAGTTGCAATATATGAAAGTTAGCACTCATGAAACATTGAAAATTGAACAACATAGCCATTACTGTATTTATTGTTATCTGTAGCTAAGTTTATTATCACAATAAGCTGCACGTTTTCCGTCAGCAGTCCACACATCTGTCCTATGAAAGCTGGTATGATAATGTTTTTGTATAATTGCAGCCCTTACAATGCATAGTTTCATTACATGTCTAGTTATTGGAAACTTGAAGCTAAGTTTGTTGAAGAAAACCCACATGAGAAGACATGAATTTATTATTAAATGTCATAGTAGGTATTTACAGTGATGAATGTATCAATTTTTTTCATTTACTGACACTAAGGCAATAGAGTACCATACATTTTAATGAATTTGGAATAGATAGGAAGAACTGGACCACCAAAACACAAACTGAGATTCAGCACATACAGTGCACTGCACGTCGAATGCAGTACAGTACACATTAAGTACCGTATAACACAAACTTACTATGCTTTTATCCACTACTTCATACTGCAGTCAGTCCTTCATTGAAAACTCCCAAATAAATTCCCTGGTCGTAGCACTTATACATAACATTTGAAATATCATAATTATCAAGTTGGCTCTCATTTACATGGTTAGACGTTGATGAGTCTTCCACTTTCCCCTCTTGTCAACTTTATCTGTTTAAAGGTGGCCAGATGCTGGGGCCATTGTGTTAGATCATCATTTTAACTGGAGCACAAAGTTTTCTAGCATGATACATATTCTGAACTCATTTTAGTCGCTTCCTATGAGACACAAGAGATATGTAAGGGCTGTTTTTGAAGAAGCCAGGGTATGCAGGGTTATGATATATTATGTGTGTTCATGTAATAGTGAGAGCCTATCTACACACAGAGCTTTTTAATGATAAAAAAGGTATGGCCTTCCTCGATATCCACTGTGTTGAAAGTATCGTTACTCTGGTTCGATTGTATTTTACATCTATTGTAATTTTGTCAATATTATTCATATTATTATTCTTGTCATGCTAGCTGCATTTCTTATAATATCTGGCTGAGGTTCTCCAACCCCAAAATTTGCATGAACCAAAGATTAAGGCGAAAAAGTGAGTACAGTACAGTCATTTGTGTTATGCTGCGTCCACGATAAAAAGGGAAACACATACTGTAGATGCTAGGAACGGACTTTACTAACAAAAGGAGTGTTATGGTGTTATATAAATGTTGGAAATGTAAGGTATTGTTATATATGAAGACTAGCCAACCTTCGCCCACTTCAATTAATGGTGATGATTTAGGCTGCCGTTATGAGGGCCTGTGATGTTCGTGAATTGGTGGCCACTATTTCCGCTAAAGTGATCTCTAAAACAGTAACTATACAGAATTTTATATGTTTTATACCATGTGTATAGTTTGAAAGAATGGGTTGTCTCCAGTTCAGTTTATCAATACTATTACAGGCTACTATACCACAAAGCAGCACATATAATTTAGTTATTCCGTATTGGGGTATAGTTGAATTAATAAGCAGCCTCCAAGTTGCCAGTAACATTACAGGTTCCCAAGGTGAAATGGAATCATTATATATCCACAAACCATAACCAAACTCAAACCAGGTACAGGTAAACCAGTGTAGGATTGTGAGGTTTGTGGCTTGATAAAGTGATATTATATGTGTTTGGGCACCAGAGGCAACACGGTATGTGGAGCCTTCACACAAGTCATCACCATTGCCTTGTAAATGAGTTTTCTTCCACATGGCTCAGAGGATTGTACCTTTTGCAATAAAAGTCAGCAATGAGGCAGTGACGATGATCAGTACAATTGCTCCCTAGAGACACAAAGTGGAGCCCACGTACCCACCGGTTATCACTGTGCTCATGACTAGTTTATGTACATGGCCCTCAGTATGAAGGAAATTTCATGCCTTTGTCAAGTAGTGAGTGTAGATGAGGGAGCGTTCAGGTATGTGTGTCAGAGCAGGGCTACATCACTGAACTGAACCGAACCATTTGTTACCAACCGAACCATATACACTTAATCAAAAACTTTTAGTATAAGTCAGTGAGAATGTATTTGATAACATTTTAGGTGTGAATAAGCTAGTTTTGTCTTCCATTATTTTCACATGATTTTTGTATCAAAATTCAAAACTTGTATCATAGGAGTACAGCACATAATCATTTTGTATAAATGTTTAGGAGGCACCATAGTACAGTTCATGTCTTGTAGGTTGTATTCTAGCAGTCAGAGCAGTACTGATTAGGTACAGTACTGTATCTGTAGTTTCATCACACATTCATTACAAAACTGTTCTACAAATTCAAGGAAGGTGATATGCAATGATGCTGAGATATACAGGTTTAGTAGTTGGCTCCACTGAGGGAAGAGTCATTAATTGGTGTCAGTTCTCTCTCCTTGATATGTGAACCCCAAATCAAGATGAATTTTAGTGTCATTCAGAGAATTGGCTCTAAGTGAATGCTGCATAAGTAGCTCACACCTTGAGATTTGAAGTTCATACTCGAAGCAACTGGACTGGCTATATTTAATGAGTTTTGCGAGAGTTGAGCCAACTGTACCAAGTAACCAAGTACAGTAACTGTTGATTACAACAGCCATTAAGATCAATTTCTTCCCTTTAAGGTCATCTCAAGGAGGCTCCTGAAGCTTTTGTTTATATTTGTTTAGTACAGTAATTGAATATTTCCTGTTAGTGTGTTCTTGTTGAAGTTATAGAACAGACAATGATAGTTTGCATGCATGAAAATATTACTGCATTTTCATTCCCCTCTCAAAAAAAAAAAAAAAAATTATACTGTACTTGCAGTTTATAGAAAAGCCGTTAACATAAATGTGCTTAGCAGACGTTCGTCGTGAGCCAACAGACAATAATTGTGGGCCAGTAATAAGGTACCGTGCAGTAATTTGATTGGATTCTTTGAAAGTCATTCCCAAACATTTCAGTATCCACACTCAGTTTATCTATCTTACAGGTCAGTCATCATGATCACTACTTAGTCCTGTCACCATTACCATCACACAGTTCAAGTGCAAGTCACTCCGTACTTAGGTTCCTTTCATTCAGTTGTCTACAATTTGATTTAACAGTTAACAGATAACAGTTGAGTGTTGAAAAGTTAGCTTTTAACATGTGTAATTTTGAGATTGCAAAAGGAAATTAATATATTAATCATTTCTCTTGTTCACAGTACCAAGTAAGGTACCAATAGTTGCAAATGGCTTTAAAAACTCACTACAGCTCTGAATAACTTTGTGTTTTTGCACGTACAAAAAATATTGTCATGGAGAAGAGTATTTATGTAATGTGTCCACTGATGCCTGCTGAGTGACTTTTCCATGACCAGTGTCTTAGAATATTTCTGTGGGAAATGAGTATGTAGTGTATGTTTCATGTACACAAATAGTCATCATAAGGTCTAATACCCCAGAACGTATTTTGTATTTTGAAGCTTATATTACTATCAGTGGAAAACACTTAACAATGGTACTCATGGCTGGATATGGTGCAGTACAGTATTGGTTTTGACTTGATTGTGGAATGGCTCCTCTAGACAATCAGTTTGCATACTTTGTAAATCAGCTCAATTTGATTAGTACAGGGAAATTTTTATATATATGTATATGTACACTGTACATAACTCAGGTGATTTTCCTCCTGAAGGTTGGTTAACTTGTTCTATATTTTTCCTGGATTAGAGTGAAAAGTGCATTGCTTCCACCCGACATGATTTCAACATTACATTAGGCCAGAATATGATCAATTCCTCTTCTCTTATACACTGTATATACAGTAAATTGTTTATACAGGTACAGTATACCATATATCAAGCCATTAGTTTTGATGTTTGTTTGGAAATAACAGTTTCCTGCAGCCATCTATACTGAAAATATCATTTGAATATGTTGTTTTGTTGTTAAGACACAATATATTTTAAGGTGTCAGTAGGAAGCATTGTACTGTGGGTTGTTTGAAAGGAAAGTCATGAAGTTGATAATGACAGTGACCACTATGATGGCATCATATACAAAACATGAAGCCAAAGTGGTGGTCAGTCTCGCCAAGTTCATGAATTTTTCTTTTCTAAGACTGTATCCACTATTATTTTTACATCTAGTTTTCACATATTCATTTTAGAATAATAATCCATTGTTGCTGCCACCTTATACATGCTGGGCAGAATTTCTTTACTGCACTTAATGGAATATTAAAAGTTTTCTATCTATGGAATATTGAAAGTTTTCTATCTATGGAATATTGAAAGTTTTCTATCTGTTTGCTGCCAGATGCCTCAATCTTTAATGGGGTGAAAGCAATATAGGAAAATAAACGAGTAGGGGAACTGATGCACTGAAAGGTAGATAATTATAATAGTCTAGTTTTAGTGTTCCCTAACTGTTGTTGCCTTTGTTTATAATGACTTCTGACTGTAGGGAGTCAACATTGAGTGAGTACAGTCATGGTCAAAAGTCCTGTTGCCTCTTCCATCTGGTTATGTACTCTTGAGATTAACAGTATTGCATGTTGACAGAAATATTTCCCACAGATCTATGAGGTCTAGGGTTTGTAGTTATGGAGATGAAACAACAACTTCTTGTTCAAAACACAAACAAATCTCTTGAGTTTACAATAAGATGAGGGGGAGAAGGGGATTTTAAGCATGACTGTTCATAAGAGGGAGGGAGGGAGGGAGGCTACATAATTACACCATCCCTGTTTTGTTCAAATGGTAGTTGTATCCTATTTTATGATTGACAAATCTATTTATATATAAATTTTAGCTGAGGTAACTCGTCCGCCAATGTAAATCTTTGTGATAGCAGGGCTCAAGAAGGAGTGCAGTCCTGTGCCCACTTGTTAATGATACATATATGGGAGAAATGGAGATTGATCACTTTTGCCATTTTGGTGCTTAACCCATCAATGGTCTAGTATGTTGATCTACATTTTTCAGTAGCTGCCCTCCACAGGTCTAGTATGTAGATCAATATTAAGTACATTCAAAGGTCCTGCCACCTCAAGTCCATTGATAGTGGCCTGGTTAGCCTTGGTAACTAGTAATTGAGTGTATGGAATCCATAGACGCAACGTACAGTGTCTGTCTGGTAATTTTGTCATAAGCTAGAAATGATGGAAATTTTTTTGATGTCTTTGATACCATAACAGTAGGGGAAACTGTTTTTCTTAATTTTATATTTTTATGTGTAGATTCTGAAATACTGTAACTTTGTATTTAAAGACAAGCTAGCTACATATAATGGTTATGAAAGGAGATGATATTTGATACACTGCCACCTTAGCTACTCAGTTTTCCAGCCAACACACTATAGTTAAAGGTGGTTAGACATTGTAAACATTGTAAGGAGTAATGATATGCATAATACCAATAAAACACCATGGACACAGAAATATGCAGTGAATAGTGACTCTCATGTGACATCACACCCACACATGATGGGGATTCCCCCTCAGATTTAAATTGGTGAATGGTATTATTTATGTGCATGCTTTTTTCTTTTCTTTTTTTTTCTTTTTTTTTTTTTTTTGCACTACAAGGGACCTATTTTTGGGGAAAAATCTTTTTGTTTTGGGTGACCAAGGAAAGTCAACTTTGGTGTAACTTGGCCGACCATTTATGGGTTAAGCTGATCAACTATAGTTTAGCTTGGTTGACCATTAACAAATTAAGCTGCACATACCACTGTAATGTGAGGATAGTCAATGATGTGTCTAAAAAATGAAAGTTGATTACTGATGCTTAAACCTATCATCATAGTGTACAGACATCCCTATATTACATTACATTGTTGTTGGAAGCAGTGGTGTGTACAGAGTAGGCACCAGATTAGTGATAGTGACCGGTCCACGTTTCTCCTGGGTTTTTATCACCAAAGAGTGGAGCGCAGGCCAGTCCACGGTAACTGTAAGGTGCTTCGAAGTTTGTGAGGACGCGAGCAGTCTCTCTAAGCCAGACCTTTGTTTAAGGGGACCGAGATGTAGTCAGATATTTGGAGTTAACCGAGTCCTTCAAATAGTGCCATGAAACACCAGAGCTTGTTTCATGGCATAGTCAGAGGGGAATTGGAAGCTTCCAATTCTTGTACACAATCACAGGGTCCTTAATGATGATCACCCATCTTGTCCCACCACTACATCACTGACTACAGCATTGAATTTTTACCCTAACAAAAATGCACTGGCTTTCTCATCAACTATCTTGGCCTCTTCTGTAAATATGATGCTGGCCAATGCAAGTACACCAAACATTACACAATTTGGTGATTGTCTGAAATCTAGTAGCACTGCAATGTGCTCAAAATATATACAGTATTTAAAGTCAGTTATCAACTGTAAGAACATCAATTCAATATTGCCAGTAGTATAGTTTCATAATAACATCTTCCGTAGAGAGGAAGGAAGGAGTGGTGATAAATGAGTACCACTGTTACAGGGTGGGTGGTCAGGTTGGTATTCATGAAATGAGGCTCCCTGGATGTGCCCAGACATCGATGCAGTATTTGGCTTTATGTATAAACTGAATGGCTTGAATGTTGTACAGAGTTGAAGAAAGAAAGATGTAAATAATGCTCTTTATTTCACCTTATGTAAAAAAAATTGAATAAATTAATACTGACTTGAACTGAATTACTTGCTAACCTTCATGTGTATACAGTATATATATATTAAGACACTGTTCGACTTTTTAGTATAGTGTTCTACATCAACAGTGCCACCTCATTACCATCAGTGTAATTTAAGGGCCGTATGTAAGAACAATCATGGTGTTGACGAAGGTATGGTAATGGTACCATGACTCCCTAAACACAAGACAGGTACAGATCGAGTCATCGTACTGGAACTGTGCCATAAACACCACAAAATATTGTTGCATATGGCATTAACTTTTACGTATTAAGTGATGACTTTAAAAAATAAGATTAGAGTGACCAACATTGGATAATATTGTGTTCTGTGGCATGGAATACAGCGAAGCAGTCTAGAATAGGTTCACTGGAAAGGAATGACTTGAGAGGAGCTTGTGGTTTGATGAGGGTGGATGGCGAGAACAATGTGAATGTGTTTAAGAGATGTGAAAGTGGTGTGATGGTAATTGGAGTCGAGTGTGGAGTTCCTGACAGGGTGAAGGGTTGTATATTGAGGTGAGTTGGACACGTGGAGAATGCAAGATAGGAGTATGTAGTTAGGGTGTGCTGGCAATTGTTACGTGTGGAGTGATTGAGAGAATGAAGCATAATATATTGAAGTGGTTTGGACACTTGGAGAGAATGCAGGATAGGGAGTATGAAGAAGGTGTACCGGAGTTTGAAGAAGGTGTACCGGAGTTAAATTGAAGGGCCTATTGTGTTGGACAAACTATTAGCCAAATTAGTGAACAAGGTGGCGAGGAAGAGAATCGTGAGAGGAAGAATATTATTGACCTATTGAGTAGGGATGTTTGAAAGGAAAGTACTGAAAAAAATGAAAAAGAAGATTTGAAGCTTTATGCCTATCGACTCTTAAGTAGGTCATTAAGGTAGTCGTAAGGGTTGATTAAGAATTATGATGAGGCGGGGGAGGAGGTGGGTGAAGAAGGCCTGTGACTCGACACCAAAGACTACTCGTTATATGAAGACTTGCAGGCTGGCAGCAGAGTAGTCAGGGTAATAAGTCAGCAGAGTGCCAGAGTAGTCAGCAGACCATCAACGTTGTCAGTGCTGTTCGGGCGGTGGAGAGGGAAGGTGCCGCATCTCACCACGCTCTCTCTTACCAGTTTCGCCTTAATGAAAATACGATTGCATTTCCTTCATCCACGTCAACTCCGTGAAGTAAGCGGGCACAGAGCAAATTTTAGTCATTTTCCGATAGTAGTGTAATCCAATACTGCCGCTGGAATAGGGAGAAATGTTTGTGAGGTGGTGATGACATTGTGATGCACCGAATACCTACCTACGTACTCTAATGTTACGTGGTGATGATATTATCTTGATTACGAACCTCTTTGTAAACTCTGAGCTTCCCTGGCATCAGCTGAGATCACCACCAGGAGGAGGTACGCCAGTAAGAGAAGGTAAGGAGAGAGAGAGAGAGAGAGAGGGGGGAGTAAGAGAGAGAGAGTTTGGTTTGGTTGTTATGTCTGGATAGAGGGAAGGGAAGGGAAGGGATGGGGTATTTAGGCGGGAACGCTGACTTTAAGGGGGCAATACACTTTTGGTATAATATATAAGAGTGCCCGAATTCCTCTAAACCTAAAGTATGCCTGGAAACGGGAACAGATGAACAAAAATAATGGTGGCCTGTTGCTTGGAATAGTTTGGAAAAATCAGTTGCTCCAGATTTACCAACACTGAATTTCCCTCTTAATTAACATAGCCCAGGCAGCTTCGATCTCAGTTATCCGTGATCTAATTTAACGAGGATGAACCTAAACTATGGCATGGTAATTCGGGATTAATAAATATGTAAAGGCCTGGGTATAATACAGTGAACCGTATATAGGCATAGTGCATCATAAATATTAGGTACCTTAAGGACCCTGTTATCGTGTATGAAATTTGGAGGCTTCTGATTCCTCCTGACCATGCCACGAAAAAAAAAACCTCCTTCCATATAGGTGATGTTTCGTGGCAATATTTGAAGGACTCTCTAACCTCCAATTTTCTGACTACATCACAGCTAGGGTCCCTTAACTATGGACTGGAAGCCTAATGTAGGTTTTAATGACGTTATGTAGCGGCACTTAGGACAAGCCAAACTACAATAGTGTACAATACCTCGCATGTATAATTATAACCTACTACAACGTAACGTAGTGAGGTTTTAAACGACCTTGTGCAACGTACGGAATTGAATTAAAGTATTTAAATGACCCAATGCACCCTGCCGTAAAGAGGGATTTAAATGACTTCAGGTAACGTAAAGCATAGTATTATGGAATTTAATGTACTTATTGTAAAGGAATGTAGAAAGAAAAGATAACAATATATAACAATATATTTTCACAGGAATATTTAAGGTTCTACAGAAAAAAAAAAAAAATTACGATCAAAATTTTTGCACAAGAAACACTTTGAAGCCTCCAGAGTCTCCCAAAACTGTCTTAGTGCTTTTTCAAATCTTCAACTGTCCCTCCTTTCCTTCTATTTCCTTCATACTTGCTGTCTCTCTACAGTACATAACGTAAGATAACCTTCTCCCTCGTCCTACAGTAACAGGATCTTCCAGGCCTGGGGTGATATTCTTTCATCCTCAAATCAATCGATCCTTGTCCTTTCTCACTGAGAGCCAAAAATCCAAGATGGTCCTCATGAAGCAAAAATATATTTATTAATTGTAATTACTGCAAAGGAGTAAAATACCTCATTTTATATATCTTTGGATTTGGTTATCAATATCTGGTGTTTATAATATGATTTAGCAGTATCTTGTAATTGTTGGAGAAGCCTCCACCGTTCTTCAGGAGTTAAACTTCTAGGTCAGATGACATGAGAAACAAAACAATGGCCAAGTGTGAAGGAGGAGGCTGAAGACACCAGCCGAACAGGGCAGTACTCCTAGGGTGGACAATGGACTGGTGATAAGGAGAGTTGGAACTCCTGTTTCACTTGTCTGTCCACCTTTGCTGATCATTTTCGTGTCTCATCTACACCGAGAGCAGTCCAACATACTCTCAAAGACATCACTCTCATTCTATTTACTGTATACAAACAAACATCCAATACACTACACAGTCATCATTCAAAAACGTAAAACTTATAAAATTATGGATTTTTGTTTCTACCTAATGGAAACAATTTTTGGTTAAATCATGGTTGTTATACAGTTGTCACTACATGTAAACATCGATGACGGTCAGCGGGTTAACCAAGTTAGAGCACACGGGGTTGAGGGAGGGAGAGTGAACGTGCGTGTGTTTAGGATCGATCATCACAAAACCTTCCCACACGTTGTAATTCCAGGTTACTCACAAAGAGAGAGTTCACACACACACACACACACACACACACACACACACACAGGACAAATTAGTGACAGCTAATCTAGTTTACCGGACATTTACTTTTGGACAACGGTTTTGTTCTGTATTGTTTTGAATATGTTAACATTAGTTCTAGAATATTATAAGACACATGAACAACAAGGTCTTAATGGGTTATTTGTACCAGATATCGTCTTTTGTATGTGTAAATTAGCCAAGGAAATTACTTGAATATAAAGGGCTCAATTGTAGGTTTTTCACTCATGGGACTTCTTCCAGTAAGAGATGGAGAGTATTGCTGGCTAGGTTGGGCAATATCTTTAGGGTTATGGCGCCCCTTCGAACCCAACCGATTCCTTTCCTTTCTTTAATCGTCCTTCTTTCCTTCTTTTTCCTTCGGGCTTTCCGTCCTTCCTCTCCGTCTCCATCACCTTTGTGGCTTTAAGGACCCTGTGATCGTGTATGAGACTTGGTGGCTTCTGATCCTCCTGACCATGCCACGAAATAAGCTCCTTCGATATAGGTGGTGTTTCGTGGCAATATATGAAGGAATCACTAACCTCCAATTTTCTTACTATATCACAGGGTCCCTTAAACAATTTCTGGCCTCACACAGTCTTCTCTCCTATAGTCTACATTATTATCAAGGGAACTTATAAATATTAGTGTAGGGAGTTATTATTTAAATTATCATCTGTACTTTGTTGGCAGTATTTTATAGGTACCGTATGTAAAGGGAGACTCTCTTGTTGGTGAATTGGTAGGTCACACACCTCCAAATTAGGCCTATGTCACGAAACAGATCCCCTATTAGTCCCATTGAGAGCGTCTATTCTCAATACTTGATAGACGTCTTAATGTCTCCTGGTATCATCTCAAGGTGGACGGGTCTCTCAGTCTTGGAATCAATGCTCTACGGTATGTACTGTACGTTGACGGGGAATATAGTGTAATAGCCGTAGTGTAGTGAGGTCATCTATACTGGGTTGTGTGACTCCCTTGACAACACCCCTACTCTCACACGCACACCTCACCACACACGCACATTGGATTATACCACCTCGTGCATGACTTGATGTAGTCTAAAAATATAATGAGAATTTTTGTCCAAGATGGTTCCTAGTGGGGAGTACCGTAACCTACAGGTGGTTGGAATGTTTACACTATAATCTTGTCCAACAGATTTTGCTCGTAATATTTGTCTTAAAGGACCCTGCATTGTAGTCAGAAAATTGGAGGTAAACGAGTCCTTCAAATATTGCCACGAAACACTACCTATATAGAAGGAGTTTGTTTCTTGGCATAGTCAGAAGGAAACAGAAGCCTCCAATTTTCATTCACGATCACAGGGTCCTTAAGGGGAGATTCTCTTGTTAGTAAATTGGAAGGATACTGATTTTTCCTAACTATACCAGAAAACAGACGCTCTCAATGGTACTAATAGGGGATCTGCTTCGTGGCATAGGCCTAATTTGGAGGTAAGTGACCTTCCAATTCACCAACAAGAGAGTCTTCCCTTAATATTGAACCACTGTAACACACCTGTACTCATGACTGAATCACTCGTTCTTACATGAACCATATGTTAGGTGGTTCATCGATCCTTCAATGAGAAAAATGTCGGAATAAATAAAACCATATATATTGACACACCCTTCTTGTATATACCCTTCACTCGTTCTATCCCTGTCTCACATTATTCTCCTTTCACCCTCTCTATCCCTGTCTTACATCATTCTCTCTATCTAAAACCTCCTTTCTCTCTCATATTCCTCACCATCTCTTAAGTCCCTCTCCCTGCCACACTCCCCTCCAACTTTCTGACACTCCTCACCTTCCTCCTATCCTCCCCTTCTCTCTCTCCTACACAATTCCTTAAGAGTAGAGTGGTGTAGTGAGGTTGGCAGGAGATGTCTATAGGTCAAGTGTGTCCCCCTCTCCCCTTCTCTCACTCACTCCCTCCCTCCCTCCCTCTCCATCTCTTGGCTTCATTACCAGGCAAACTTCCTCTCCTTGACCACCTCCCCTCCTCTCCTTCCACTCGTGCCGGCCTCTCTCCTCTCTCACTTCTTCCAATTCCACAGCAATCCTCTTAAATTCTCTCTCCTTTTCATTTTCTTCTTTAATCTCTTCCTCCTTCCAGTCCCTTAGCTCTCTCTCTCTCTCTCTCTCTACACGTTCCTTTAGGTCTTCCGTTTCCCACACCCTTCTCTCTCTCTCTCTCTCTCTCTCTCTCTCTCTCTCTCTCTCTCTCTCTCTCTCTCTCTCTCTCTCTCTCCTGTCCACACGTTCCTTTAGGTCTTCCGTTCCCCACACCCTTTCCACACAACACCCACACATGACCTTCCCTCTTGCAGAATATACACACCTCTCCCCTCTCCACACCCTTCCTCTCCTCTCCCACATGCACCTCTCCCTTCACCACACCCTTCCTCTCCTCTCACCACACCCTTCCTCTCCTCTCCCACATGCACCTCTCCTCTCACCACACCCTTTCTCTCCTCTCCCACACACACCTCTCCTCTCACCACACCTTCGTCTCCTCACCACACCCTTCCTCTCCTCTCCCACACATACCTCTCCCCTCACCACACCCTTCCTCTCGTATCCCAGTATCCCACACACCTCCTTCCTCCCCTTTCCACATAATTATCTCCTCACCCCTCCCACACACACACTCCCTTTCCCCTTTAACACACCCCTACTCTCCCCTCACCCTCACCACACCCTTCCTCTCTTCTACCACACACCTTTCATCCCCTTTCCACATATATCTCTTCTCCACTTCTCACATCCCTCTCCCTTCCCAATCCCCCTACTTCTTCACTATACTTTCCATCATCATATAGTAGAATATTTTGCATAGCATATCCAAACACCCTCGCAAGGACCATTTGATATATTGCTGTTTGAAGGTCCTTTTTTATTCCTGTTTATTCTCTCTCTTATCCTCTCATCTTTCCCTTTCCTCTCTCCCCCCCCCTCTCTCTCTCTCTCTCTCTCTCTCTCTCTCCCCCTTCACTGTCCCCTTTCTCTCTCTCTCTCTCTCCCCTTCACTCCCCCCCCTCTCTCTCTTTCTCCCCTTCACTGTCCCCTTTCTCTCTCTCTCTCCCCTTCACTCCCCCCCCCCTCTCTCTCTCTCTCCCCCTTCACTGTCCCCTTTCTCTCTCTCTCTCCCCTTCACTGTCCCCTTTCTCTCTCTCTCTCTCCCCTTCACTCCCCCCCCCCTCTCTCTCTCGCTCTCCTCTTCACTGTCCCCTTTTCTCTCTCCCCTCCAGTCCACTCACCCGCTTCTTTTTCCCGAGAGCGATTTTCCTAATTAAGGCTATATTTCGTTTGACTGCCTTCTCCAGAGTGCCCCAGCTCACACACACACACACACACACACACACACACACACACACACACACACACACCAACTCTACGGACACCAGTTGTAGGATTCGATTTACTGAATTCTTATGGTTGATGATGAACACACACACACACACACACACACACACACACACACACACACACACCAACTCTACGGACACCAGTTGTAGGATTCGATTTACTGAATTGTTATGGTTGATGATGAACACACACACACACACACACACACACACACACACACACACAGAGGAAGGTACCACAACCATCCAAACTCACTCCATACTATTCACATTCACAACAACATCCACATTAACGAGTCCTAAATACTATAAAATTAACATCATTTGGTCTTCAATGTCACCTTCTAACATTATAATTATACTTAACATATCATAAACCTATTCAATCACTCTATAGAAATATTGGCACTATATAAAAATGTAAGACCTATGTGTGGAAAATATTGATACAGCTATTGATGTTTATATAGTGACTCGAACCTCGTAATTATAAGAGTAATATTATTTTTATGTGTGGAAAATATTGTATAGCTATTGATGTTTTATATAATGACTCAAACCTCGTAATTTTAAGAGTCACATTATTTTTTAGCTTCGTCCCCATAAGCTTCACCAGGTAAGGTCTAATAATTACATGATAGAAGAACCCTACTTAATTTTCCCCGACATACGAGCCACAAGATAATGATTTACAGCCGGGTATTATCATTCTCCTCTCACTCCTGCCATTGTCCTCTCACTCCTGCCGTTCTTCTTTCATTCCTGCCGCTTTTCTTTCACTCCTGCCGTTCTCCTCTCACTCCTGCCGTTCTCCTCTCACTCCTGCCGTTCTCCTCTCACTCCTGTCGTTCTCCTCTCACTCCTGCCGTTCTCCTCTCACTCCTGCCGTTCTCCTCTCACTCCTGCCGTTCTCCTCTCACTCCTGCCGTTCTCCTATCACTCCTGCCATTCTTCTCTCACTCCTGCCGTTCTACTCTCACTCCTGCCATTGTCCTCTCACTCCTGCCGTTCTCCTCTCACTCCTGCCGTTCTCCTCTCACTCCTGCCATTCTTCTCTCACTCCTGCCGTTCTACTCTCACTCCTGCCATTGTCCTCTCACTCCTGCCGTTCTCCTCTCACTCCTGCCGTTCTCCTCTCACTCCTGCCATTCTTCTCTCACTCCTGCCGTTCTACTCTCACTCCTGCCATTGTCCTCTCACTCCTGCCGTTCTCCTCTCACTCCTGCCATTCTTCTCTCACTCCTGCCGTTCTACTCTCACTCCTGCCATTGTCCTCTCACTCCTGCCGTTCTACTCTCACTCCTGCCATTGTCCTCTATCTCCTGTCGTTCTCCTCTCACTCCTGCCATTGTCCTCTCACTCCTGCCATTCTCCTCTCACTCCTGCCGTTCTACTCTCACTCCTGCCGTTCGAACCCTACACACACTAACTCAATATACATACATATATGAGACAGTGAGCTTTGATTTTTGATAGGTAGTGTACAGTCGGCAAAGAAAGTATTGGAACTCCCCCCCATAGATTATTATACAGTTAATTTCAAAGTAAGGGTGGTTCCAGTGGTACTTTTTTTGCCGACTGTACATTTCTGGTGATGCCTCCTTCCTTACTGTGTAGTCTATAATAGCATATAGTGTTTTAATCATTCCAGTGACGTATGTTCGGTATATAAGATGTTAGAGAAGGTAAGATCACGTGGCCTTAAGGGGAGATCATACTATTTTTTATTTAGGCAAGTTGGAGGGCTAATGATTCCTCCAAACTAGACATCAGGAAACAAATAATATCAATGTTACCAAAAGGGGCATCTTGTTTCGTTAAATGATACGGTATGTAGGAATTGTGGTGAAGCAGTTTCATTTAATTGATGAATTTTCGTGCTTAACCTTGTAACATTTATCTTGTGAATTTTTCAGAATCACAAACCCTCCAATTTACCGTCATGAGTTTCTCCCCTTCATGATAATAATTATATATACTCTGGGTCAAGAGAATTGGACCCACTTTTAATGGCTCGTAAAAGTTTGGCACTGGTCTGGTCTTATGACGAGTTATTAGTGTATTAAACCGGATAAATGTTTAATACCAGGGTTTATGTGTCTTCTTGGACTGTGTGTGTGTGAGGGGGGGGTAGGTGAGGGGTGAGGAGAGATGGAGGAAGGAGTGATGGAGGGGGGAGGGGTGAGAAGAGATGGTGGGGGGAGGGAGGAGGAGAGATGGAGGGGTGAGGAGAGATGGAGGGGTGAGGAAGGAAGGGTGAGAAGAGATGGTGGGGGGAAGGGTGAGGAGAGATGGAGGGGGGAAGGGTGACGAGTGATGGGGGAAGGAAGAGTGAGGAGTGATGGAGGGGGGAAGGGTGAGGAGTGATGGAGGGGGGAGAGGTGAGGAGAGATGGAGGAGGAAGAGAGGGTTTGCGAGAGTGGGAGAGAGGAAAGAAAGGTGGAGGAGGTAAGGGTGAGGAAAGATGAATGAGGTAGAAAGAACTTGGGAGAGGTGATAGAGTGGGGAGGAAGGGATGGGTTAGGAGAGGAAGGAGCGGTTAGGGATGGTTGGAAGAACTGTGGTGAGGTTCGGGTGGAAGTGAAAGATTGAAAGATATAGGGGAAGGAAGAGACAATGAGAGGGAAGCTTGGGAAAAGTAGGGAAGAAGAAGAGGAAAAAAGAGGTGGAGGAAGAGGCAATTATACGTATACATTTTTCAGAGGATTATAAAATTTTCTGTGAATTTGATGCCTCTGCTTCCTCAAAAGTGCACCGTAACAACAACAACAACAATAACAACAACATCAACAACAACAACAACAACTAAATGATCTCTGTAGCCTATTTTTGTTTTGTCCAGTTTGGTAAAATCAGTAGGCTCCATTACTTAAAAAAAAATCCCTGCCACTCAAATACCGGAGCTCTTAATTGGGAAGGCTAAGGTAGGTTTTGTCTATGAGAGGGAGGCTACAGAGTCCTCCAAACAGACCTCGCCAACGACGAAACTAAGGGTAGCTTTCTGTTTCTTGCAATAGTTAGGAGGACCGAGTTGTCTCCGGTTCGCTGACAGCATCTCTCCCTCCTTAATTAACTGGCCTTGCTGATAAAAAGCATCACGTTTGTTGAGATATGTTGAGAAGGCTTAGGGAGGGGGTGAGGGAAGAGGGTGTGTGGTGGTGGTGGTGGTGGAGGGACTGGGAATTGAGGTGAGGGATGGTGAAGATGCAGTTGGGAGAGGGGAGGGGTAGAGAGGTAGGGGAAGGAGGAGTAGAGAGAGGGAGAGAGGTATAGCATGAGATAGAGTGAGATGGTTAGTTGGATATGCAGGGAGAAGGAGTGTAGAGGAAGAGGTAGAGAAGATCAGTGGAGAGAGATGTAGTGACGAAGGTGGAGAGGCATGAGAGGGAGCTAGGGGGAGGCAGGGGTGGTGGAGATACAGTGGAAATGTTAGTTGGAGATGAGAGTATAAGAAAGATATTTTGTCAGAAAGGTTGGTGAGACATTGAAGGAGAAGAGTTGTGGAAGGACAAGGAAGGGGATGGGAGGGTGAAAATACATGGGTGGATAGGAGAGGGAATGACCAGAGATGGGAGGAGGTGGAGAGGGAGAGAGAGGAAGAGGAGGAGAGAGGAACACCAGAGGGAAAGGTGGGTGGAGGTAGTGGGGTGGTGGAGGTCGATGGATGGAGAGCAGAGGAGAGTATCTGAGCTCTGGCAATGTGGGTGTGGCTGTGGGTGTGGTTAGAAGGGTGTAAGGTGTGTGTATGTGTGTGTGTGTGACTTGTAATAATGTGACTGAGGTATTTGTGGAAGTGTGTGTGTGTGTGTCGTTATGATGTAAAATATAATGTAGGTAGGCTATATCTAAGCTTATGTTATCTAAGGTGTTGGGGTGTAGGGGGTGAATGTGTGTGGTATTGATGTGGTTGTTAGGGATGATGCACATGAGTCCAGCAAGGGTCATCAAACTTTTCCTTTGAGTGGCTAAGTTAGCTTTTGAGGCGAACTCAAACTTTGTACAAGAGGAGGAAGTGGTGATAATTAGGAAGGTGATGGTTCGTGTGATGGTGATGGTGGTGGTGGTAGTGGTGGTAGAGAAATGATGATGTCAGTTGTCATAGGGTTGATACCAATATTATGGTAGTGCATGTTGTAATGGAAGTGGTGGTGGTGATGATGGTGGAAGTTCTTGGTAGTGTATATATGATTGGAACATTGTGCATGTGTGTGTTTTACCGTACTATAATAGAGATAGAGGCGTGGACCTGGTGTGAGAGGGAGGGAAAGAGGGAGGGGTGGGACAGTCAGGTCGTAGGAAGAGGGGAGAGGGGGCTGCAAGGCTTTAATCTGTCAAAGTGAGTGGAGGGAGGGACCGTAGAACTGAGGGGTGGGAGGGGTAGAGAGGCCCGGGGAGGTGTGCGTGATGAAGGGAGGGAGGCTAGGGGAGGTGTGGGTGGCAAAAGGAGGGATAGGAGGTGAGTGTGCGTGGGTGGTGAGAGAGTATGAGGTGAGGGAAGGGAGGTAAGATGTAGGGAGAGGCTAGGGGAGGTGTATACTGTATATGTGGTAAAGGGATGGAGGTTGGAGGTGAGTGTGTATGGATGGTGAGAGTGTATGGTAGTTGGTGATTATGCGAGATGTAGAACTAAGGGAGGGATGATTTGAGGTAGGTGTGACGGGACTGGGGAGTGAAGTGGGGAAGGTGTGGATGGGTGTGAGTGTGAGTTGTGGGTATAGCCTATGTGCATGTGAGAGCTGGGAGAGGAAGGGTAGGCCTATAGGAGAGATGGGAAGGATTGGGAGAGATGGTGGTCAGAAGAGATAGCCTAATAGGGATGAGAGTCGAGATGTGTGTGTGTGTGTGTGTGTGTGTGTAGGGGAGGGAAGGTAAACGACAGTGCAGCCTTAGGGACCGTACGTGTTAGGGTGTGGTTGGTTGATGGATTTGAAGCACAGTGTCCATAAAAAAAAAAATAACTTAGAGGAGTGAACCATACGGCGCCTATTGTAAAAACGACACAGATAACAACACTTGATTAAGGGACCTGTGATATAGTCAGAAAACTGGAGGTGAATGAGTACTTCAAATGCTGCCACGAAACACCACCTAAATGGAAGGAGTATGTTTCGTGGCATAGTCAGAAGGAACCAGAAACCTCCAATTCTCATACACGATCACAGGGTCCTTAAGGGGAGGATACAGAGGTGGTGCAGTAAATCCGGAGCAAATTATTCCTCCAAACTATTCCGGGCAACAGGTCACCATTATTTTTGTTCCTCTGGTCCTGTTTTCTGGCATACTTTGGAGGAATCAAGGCGCTCCAATGTACCAAAAATTATACTCTCCCCTTAAGCGAAGAGGATCATACAGTGGAATTATTAGTTCATTTGGTGTTAGTCAAAGGTCTGTATGCAAGAATGGTACCGGTTTGATTAGCTCTGTAGTAGCCTATGTGTATGTGTGTGTGTGTGTGGAGGCATCGTATCAGTACCACACCATCGTCAACAACACCACCGATAGCCTATTCTTGCATGCGGCCCAAAGTTACCACAATATCTTTAGCTTTAGTGAAATGGTTTATATTCAACTCTAGACTAGACGAAAAAAAAAAATATATATGTATAAAAAGAAATTCTCCGGTATATTAATGACAAATTGCAAAAAAAAAATGGTCAGTCTTGGTTGTGGGGATTACAAGCATAGGTAGGATTTAACCAGTAAGAGGATTTTTTTTTTTTTTTGTGGAGGGTTAAAAGTTCTGCAGAGGATCGCAAAATTTTATACTGTACTTACCAAAAATATATATACTGTATTCAATTTTATTTTATTTATTTATTTTTTGCTGTGACACTGTGCTCTTAAAATAGTACGTTACATATCGAGCCAAATTTATTCCAATGAAATTTGCAACTCGGTAAAATGTGGAACAGGAGAGAGAGAGAGAGAGAGAGAGAGAGAGAGAGAGAGGACGGTGAGTAGGCTAGGTAGTGTTAGAGAGAGGGATGATGGTAGGAGTTGTTGAAAAGCGGTCTGTGGGCAGAGAGAGAGAGAGAGAGAGACAGGATGGTGAGTGCAGAGAGAGAGTGAGAGAGAGATCGGACCAAGACAACATTACATAACTCATACGCCTGGCAGGGAAGGGAGGGACCCACCTACCACACTGTTGCCAAGGCAGATATTCACCTACGATTATCAGGGAAATTATTCATTATTGTAAGGAATTTGGAGGGAGATGAGAATGGGCAGTAATTTTTTTTTTATATATATAAATAATGATGCACAGGCCTACTTTTATAGATATTTCTCTCTCCAGCCCCCAGATAACTTACAAACTTCGGATATTAACAGCAACGTTGATGGGAGAATAACTCTTAAACTTAATTTGTATTCCTGAATTCAACTCCACTTTCCGTAGCCTACACATTTAACGGGGTAATATACTTTTGGCACATCAGACGCCTTCATTCCTCCAAAGTGTAACAGGAAACAGGACTAGATTAACAAAAATAATGTTTGCTTGGAAAAAGTTTGTAGGAATCGACGGTTGCACTGTCCCCTTAATTAACAAGACTAGGCTTTCACATTTCACACAAGTTTCATTTTAGTACTGTTCAGGACTTTCCATGTAACCATATTTATCATCCAGCGTTTGTCACTTAAGATTCATACTGCAAGAAGAGGAAAGAAAAATCGTCCACCAGCCTACTTCTAAAAGAACCTTAAACACTTAGACGAGGTTAGAAACGCAAACCTAAGAACAAGTCCAAACTCTGAGGTGTTTTGTGAGTACCGTCCGAAGTTCAAGTATAATCTCTCCGTTGCTTCAGTCAATGTCGTGGCTTTTAGCGACTTATGGAGGGAAGAAACTAATAATTATAATCAGCGTCATCTGGTGGTAGTAAAATATGGTGATAGGCTTGCGTAGAGTTTGTTGTTCTCGATAGTAGGCTAGACCCAACACACACGTTCTTTGTCTCACACATATACACTATTTCTCTTTCACACACTGTCCTACTCATATAGACCTAGTTACACTCACAGACACTCTCTCTCTCTCTCTCTCTCTCTCTCTCTCTCTCTCTCTCTCTCTCTCTCTCTCTTATACAACCAGGGACAGATTGACTGGCAAAACATTACAGGGTCACGTTACTGCTATATACAGATTATCCCGTCAGTATTTTGTGTGTAGCGAGGAAATAACACGACGACAGACAGACAGACAGACGTGTGCAAGGGATTAATCATCATTGATCTGTACCACCGAGGGAAAAAGGTTGTAGCCTGGTGGTTTTGTGTGTAATGAATTTTTGAGGTAAAGGGAGAATAGCAATGCAGATGGTTGGTGTGACAGAAGAGAATGTGTGCTTGTGTGTGATACGGTATAATATTCAGGTGGTTGATGTGACAGGTATGTGTGTATGTGTTAAGGGAGAATATGCTGGTAGAGAAGAGAAGAAGTGTGTATGTACCTGTGTGTGTGTGTGTACGTAGTTGCTACACACACACACACACACACACACACAGAACATATTAGGCCAACCCCCTTAATACGAGCACCACCGCCAATAGTGTAGGCTATGTGAGGCAGAGGGTACCGTGCCAAAAAAAAAAAAAAAAAAAAGAGAGAGAGAAAAAAATGGTGATTGTGTGATGGTGTAGACAACATCACTATCAACACCACCACCCGTTAGTGAGGTGATGAGAGGGAGGATTATTGCCTACGTGCTCTCTCTCTCTCTCTCTCTCTCTCTCTCTCTCTCTCTCTCTCTCTCTCTCTCTCTCTGTGTGTGTGTGCGTGTATTTGTTAATGCATTTATGGTTGCGTGTGTATGTACGGCCGCATGTGTGTAATCTGTGCGTGTGTGTTTGGAGAGAGAGAGAGAGAGAGAGAGAGAGAGAGAGAGAGAGAGAGAGAGCACACTATTGAGAAGAGAAGGAAGAAAGGGAATGAAAAAAAAAGAGAGAAGGAAGAATGGAATAAGTAAGAATAACCGGGTGAGGGATGATGAAAGAAAGAAGATTGGTTGGAACAAAAAGTGAAATTGAGGAGAGAGAGAGAAGCCGAGGGACAAAGAAGGAAAAAGAGGAAGAGGAATGGAGGAAGGGATGAGGAATGGCGAGAAACAAAAAGTGAATGACAAAACGAGGAAAAGTGAGAAATATGAGAGGAAGAAGAAAGAGATTAAGATTGGTGCATGAGAGAAGGAAAGATAAAAGAGAAAGGAAGTTATTGAGGTCTTGGAGAGAGAGAGAGAGAGAGAGAGAGAGAGAGA
Organism: Petrolisthes cinctipes; assembly: GCA_033782935.1. NCBI lineage: Eukaryota > Metazoa > Arthropoda > Malacostraca > Decapoda > Porcellanidae > Petrolisthes > Petrolisthes cinctipes. The sequence goes on along the minus strand of JAWQEG010003280.1, from coordinate 4,100 downwards.
GAGGAGAGAGAGGAGTCGTAGGGAAGTACTGAGGAAGAAAAAGGAATGGAGGGAGGGAGGGTACTGAGGAATGGGGAATAATGTACACAAGAGAGAGAGAGAGAGAGAGAGAGAGAAGTACTGAGGAAGAAAAAGGAATGGAGGGACGGAGGTACTGAGGAATGGGGAATAATGTACACAAGAAGAGAGAGAGAGAGAGAGGTACTGAGTAAGAAAAATGTAATGGAGGGAGGTAGGCTACTGAGGAATGGGGAATAATGTACAAGAGAGAGAGAGAGAGAGAGAGAGAGAGAGAGAGAGAGAGAGGTAAGGGGAGGGAGGTAGGCTACTGAGGAATGGGGAATAATGTACAAGAGAGAGAGAGAGAGAGAGAGAGAGAGAGAGAGAGGTAAGGGGAGGGTGACTCACCAGAAATATTGATCCATGTAAAATTACCACCAGTTTGAGGAGGAAGGAAGAGAGGGGGAAGGGGGGGGGGCTTGTGAACATTGCCTGCACCCTAACCCCCCTCCCCCACACACCCCCTCTGTTCTCTGTTCTCTCTCTCTCTCTCTCTCTCTCTCTCTCTCTCTCTCTCTCTCTCTCTCTCCCCAACCCCACCCACCCCCTCTGTTCTCTCTCTCTCTCTCTCTCTCTCTCCTCTCTCTCTCTCTCTCTCTCTCTCCTCTCTCTCTCTCTCTCTCTCTCTCTCTGTTTGTCTTTGTTTATCCGTTTGTTTGTCTTTCTCTCTTTCTTTTCGTTTTCTTTTTTCCATCTGTCTTTGTCCCTTCTATTTGTCAGTCTTTCTCTCACAGTTTGTTTTGCCTCTGTTTTTTTCCCTTATTCACGACTCTCTCTCTCTCTCTCTCTCTCTCTCTCTCTCTCTCTCTCACGGTTCTCCACTCGAGCCGCTCTCCCCCTATTCATTTGTTTGTTTCATTCCTCCCTCCCTTCCTAATCCTCTCTCCCTTTAGTCTCTCCCCCTCACTCACCCTTTCTTTCTTCACCCTACCCTACCACCTCTCACTCCCACTCTCTCTTCTCACAAACCATACAGGGCCTATCTACTACCACTATCTACTACCACTATCTACTACCACTATCTACCAATGCAATGTGTAATTTTATAAGTATGTGTGTATATAATAATTTATCTGTGTATGTAGTATATATTATAATGTAGTAACGTGTGTATGTATGTGTGTATGTACTCTAGCTCTCCTTTACCCACACACTATTCACTCACTCAATGTCAATCACTCGTCACTAGTCTGCCTCTCTCTCTCTCTCTCTCTCTCTCTCCTCTCTCTCTCTCTCTCTCTCTCTTTAAACTATGAATTTACTGTAAGGAAATAAACACTTCAATAACCAGCAAATGTCACTCGTGTTACCATGTCACCTGTGTTACAAGTATAGCCACAATCAAATAACCACCAACACATTCCTTCCATCGTGCAAATAAATCAGTATCATATCAAAATATAATCATACAACAACACCTTACTTGAACTCAATCCCTCAATTATTATTATGTGGTGCTGCAAAATCATACACGTGTTTTTTCTTTTATTACCAAGATATTTACTGTATACGATGGAAGGAAAGTGTTGGTGGATATTGATTGTGGCTGTACTACCTGCCTACAGAGACACCACGAACACCTGCAACCCATGTGTCAAGCCTGATCCATGAAGACCTATAAGTCGAGGGAGGACACCTGAGATGGCAAATATTGTTGTTTTATACATCTTCACTGTCGCCTGCATGACTTGAAAACCTTAAGGGGGAAGTTTTGTGTTGGTAAATCTGGAGCTATTAACTGAATCCTCAAACTATTCCAAGCAACAGAACACCATTATTTTTGCTCTTCTGGTCCTGTTTCCTAGCATACTTTAGAGGAATCAAGGCACTCCAATGTACCAAAAAAGAATTACCACCTTAAGGGGATAATCTATACACTTTTGATAAATCTGGAGCAAATGAATTCCTCCAAGCTATTTCAGGCAACATACCACGATTATTATTTTTAATCATCTGGTCCTGTTTCATGGCATAGTTTGGAGGAATCAAGGCGCTCCAATATACCAACATTGCACTTCCCCCTTAACTTTCATTACTTCCTTCAAGAATCAAGAGGCTCGTGTACTGATAGTTTTTGAGAAGGTTATGGACCAATGATGTGCTAAATTAATCAATCTTTTACAATAGTAGACGAATGTGGGAGTCTGATTAAGGGACCCTGTGTTGTAGTCAGAAAATTGGAGGTAAATGAGTCCTTCAAATATTGCCACGAAACACAACCTATAAGGAAGGAGCTTGTTTCGTGGCAATGGTTAGGTGGAATTTGAAGCCTCCATTTTTTATACACGATCACAGGGTTCTTAAGTTCATCGTGGTTACGCAAGTTTGATCTCTTCAGTAAAATGTTCTTCAAATTTAACATTATTTGGATTTGGCTCAGTAATATGCTCTTGAAATTAGCATTATTTGGATTTGTATCAGTGATATGCTCTTTAATTAAGGACCAGTGATATGCTCTCTAAGTACCAGTGATATGCTCTATAAGGACAAGTAATATGATATCTAAGGACCAGTAATATGCTCTCTAAGGACCACCAGTGATATGCTCTCTAAGGACCACCAGTGATATGCTCTCTAAGTACCAGGGATATGCTCTCTAAGGACCAGTAATATGCTCTCTAAGTACCAGTGATATGCTCTCAAGGACCAGTGATATGCTCTCAAAATTCGCATCACAATAGTCCCAGATTAGGTTAGGTTAGGTTAGAGTCAGATTAGGTTACCTTCCACTTGATCTGCTGACTCACGTACTGAACCATTTGACCTCAGCCACACCAACACTTGACCTCGCCCAGCAGACGTGTCGGTGACCTAGATGGCGGTGTGTGTGTGTGTGTGTGTGTGTGTGTGTGTGATCCCCTCTTGACACAGCAGTGAGGAAGGGATCAGAGAGATGTTAGGGTGAGGGCAACACTATTTTGGTTGACACTTGCCTTCATTGCCTGCTCTTTCTCTCTCTCTCTCTCTCTCTCTCTCTCTCTCTCTCTCTCTCTCTCTCTCTCTCAAATTTTCTTATGCCCATGACTTTGTATTCTTTCATCCCTCTATCCCATTCTACTCATTTTTTCCCCTCCTAACCTCCCTCCTTTTCCGTGATTTTCTCCTCTTTTCACCTCCCTCTATACCTGACCCTTCTCCTCCTCCCCAGTTCCCTATCAATTACCTACCTCCCCTCCAACCCATTGCACTCTCCCTCTTAATCCCCTTCTGACCCCTTTCCTTACCCCTTTCATTCTCCCCCTTCTCTAAGCCCTTCATTCGGGTTTTCCCTTTCAACCCTCCTCTTCCCCCTCCCACCCATTTGCTAAAGGTTGCATTAGTCATCGTACCAAGGGGTGGATGATAGGGGGGAAATAAAAGTGGGGGTATTAACCAGGTACCATAACTAATAATGGGAAGGTAAAAAATGGGTCGTAGTGAATCATGCATAAATAAAGGGATAATATATATATTTTTGTTTTCACTCTGGTGTGCATAGGTTAAAAAAATGGGATATACAGTAAATTGTTTTTGTTGTTGTTGAAGTTCCTCAAGCTGTCTGACCGAGTAGCCCGTGTTGTTGTTGTTGTTATTGTTGTTTTTGTTATTGTTGTTGTTGGTGGTGGTGGTGGTGGTGTTGGTGTAAACTAGAGCAACTTATTTTTGTCTCTAAACTTTCCCAGGCAACAGGACACCATTATTTTTTGTTCATCTGGTCCTGTTTTCTTCTGGCATACTCTGGAGGAATCTATACGCTCCAAAGTATCCTACCAGGGCATAAGTATACTCTCCCATTAACACAATAATTATTAATTTTGTTAGTGTGGTTCTGTTTCTATCACACTTTGGGGACATTAAGGTGTTCTATACTGCACCAAAAGTATTTCTATCCCTTTAGGGTTTGGGGGGGGGCCTCTTTGTATCCAACCCACCCTCTTTTATATCTTCAATTGTCCCTCCTTTTCTTCTCATTTTTTTTTTTTTTTTTTTTTTTTAGCTGTCGGTCCCTATTAATCACTTTTTTCTACGTTACGACTACATGGTCTTTCTTCCTCTCTCTC